>ML108206.1:19606-185918 GCA_003697995.1 Taxidea taxus jeffersonii | reverse complement strand
AGAAAGAAAGAAAGAAAGAAAGAAAGAAAGAAAGAAAGAAGAAAGAAGGAAGAAAAGCCTTTTTGGAGTTTCCCTTATCTGACTAAAGGGAGAGTCTTTAGAGAGCAAGACTGTAGTTAAGTCCCCTTTCTGGAGCAGTTTCACAGACAGAAAAGAGCTGGAGAAATTGCAAACAAATATTATTATTACTTTCCATTTGTTTCCCTAAAAACCCATTCATCATTCTCCTATTAAACCCATTTATTCTTCCAATAGAAGGCTTGTCTCTCTCTCCCTTTCCCCTGTGAAGTAGGTATATACATCCCCATCCCTAGTTATTCAGGGAGCCATTTCTTTTGTGCACTCATATGTGTATGAATACATTTTGTCTTTTCCCTTGTTAATTTGTTGCCAGTTAAATGCATGCTCCCACCCATTTGAACCTACAGAAGAGTTCTCCGCCAACAGTAAAGAAAACAGATCACATTCCACTATGAGAGTTTCAAAGGAAATACAGAAGCCAGTTGGGCAGAAGAAACAAGGAAATGAGATGAGCTGGCAGGAGATCCCTGCTTAATAAAAAATGTGAAAGGAATTCACATAGAAATTCTATTCACATAGAAAAAGAGAGAGAAAATCATAGGAAGAGGAAAAAGTAAAAGAACTTCACTTTGTAAGTTCTGGCTTCTATATTTTGAACCACAAAGATACAGCGTGAACTCTGTCCTGTTCCTCCAAGAGTTGGAACAGATTCTAACTTACTGACATTTTAAGGAGCTGTTGATTGACCTTATTCTCCATCACCTTTCTTCCCCTTGGAAGATTTTTAGGGAGTTAACACCCACACTTCCCACTTAGCCACCGTGCAGCTCATAACCTTCCCTTCAGCTTATTCACCGTACTTCCTACATCTCACTGACTGGCAGTCCTTTTCCTGTGGTACACCTATTATTAATACAACAGAAAGAATTGCTTTCACAAATGTCCAAGTATAATTGATTACACTTGGCTTGTTTCCATTTAAAAAAAGGCAATTGCCTTTGGCTTTGCTTCCAACTATATTCTTGCATAAATAGAGCTTTTCTGGGTAGCCTTAATATAATGCAGAGCATGATGCATATTTTCTATGGTTAGTGAACACTTTGTTTCAATTCCTTCCAAGGCCAATACATTTGGCTCCAACCTCTGGAAAGTTAAGCAATTAATAAAAGTGTCAGATAAATGGTATCAAAATCAAGCTTCAGTTGAATACAAATGGACAAACACACAGAGCGCCTTTGATATTTAGCAGCACCAATCTCAAAGGCCACAAAGTGATGACCACTGTTATTAGAAATAATTAGCTCTGACACTGCTATTAGCTTGTTTTACAAGTGTCATAAAAATCTTCATATATGATAAGCATTTTAACAATTATGTTAGTCATTAATGTGGAGGTTTCTTTTCTTCCTCCCTCCTTTCGTCTCCCTCCTTTTCCCTCAGTTCTTCCCTCCCTCTCTGGATCTTTGAGTTTAATCAAGAAGTTCTCATAATTTTCAGAGATCTGTGCAAAATGAAAATGTGGGCCCCTTGTTCAAAGAGCAGGAAAAACATGCCATTAAAATAGTAATATATAAAATTTTGAAATGTAAATAAAGTATATAAAATAAAATATAAAATATAAAAATAAAAAGTTTTCCTTTAAGAATTTTTTTTACCTATATTATGGGATAATAGTGATAGATGAATAACAACATAAACTTATAAATTGCAAAAAAAAAATCATATTTTGCTTAACAACAGATCATTATTTATATTAATAGAAATATAACTTTATTATATAATATGGACTTCCAGGAAGAAAGACAATGCAAAAATGACCCCCATAGGCAGACACAGACATAGATCAATCTGGCAGAAGTGCAACAGGGACTCTGTGCACCTTTCCCTCCATCTCTTTCTCCTACTATGAGAACCAGGTCTTGGGGGTCACCCAATAGGACTGGTTCTCTTAAGGGAAGAGAAAAGGGTTGAGTACTTGTAACTCACTTGGAGATGGGCCAGGCCTCCCAGTCTTGGTCTTTCTCCCTAGCTAGGCCTACACATTCTCTTGCATGCAAACTTGGGCCTTGGATCTGCATTCACCTTAAGAAGAAGATAGGGAGAATGCCAGGAGGGAAAGAAGAAGGGAAGCTGCTTTGGTATACCCCAGCCAGAGATGTCTCATACTTAGGCAGCTAGGTACCATTCTGGGAGCAGAGAGAAATGGTAGGAAGATGTGTGACCATAAGGAGAGCTCATGGTTCTTGCTGCTGCCCCCACAGCACCTGAAAGAATCTGTTTACTAGGCTCTACTAGAAAGCATGGGGTCTTCAGTAATAGCACATTTTCAGAATGATAGTGGCAGAGTTAATGAGTTTAGGTCACAGAATGGCCCAAGCGGCAGCACTATACTTGCTATGGGGGCATGGTGTCAGACAGCAGGTCTGTGGAGCACAAGTTCCATGAACAGGTGACCTATACCTCTTGCCACCTACCTCCATAGCTCTGATTTCTCTCCTTCAGATCACCCCTATGGCCTCATGGTAAAGAGAATTCGCTATGACCAACCGACAAAAGACAGAGATAAGCCCTGACCTGGTTCACAGATGAGTAAGCTCAGTATATTCACAGAGCTAAAAATGGATATCTGCCAACCACAGTTCCATATGCGGGTGGCCCTAATGTATCACGATGAGGGAAAATCCTCTAACAATATACTTTACATTTAACTCTTTTGGTAAGGAGAAGTGGCCTGACATTAGGTTATATATAGATTCCTGGGAAATAGAAAATGGTTTGATTTGTTGGTCAGGGACCCAGACAGGTGGAGGTGGGATTATTTGATACCAAGGAATCAGAGAAAGAGGCTTGCAGTAGATCCTATTGGAGTGGGCACAACGTTTGCAGATTTTTGTGTCTCAGAAAGCATCCACAACAAAGGAAGCTCTTAAAACAGTAGGAGGACAGAATGAGTTGGATAGTAGGTATGAATCAGACTTGGTCCTTGGTCACTTCTGAGCTTGTTCAGTGGACTCAAGAAGAAAGGAGCCATGGTGATAAGAGAGGAGGCTATCCATCAGTCCCACATCCTAAGCTTCCTTTTACCGAGGCTAATGTAGCTACTATGGCTGGTGAATATTTGATCTGTAAGCAGTAGTGATCAACACTGAGTAATAACTGCCTACCCATACATGGGCTTCTCCAAAGAGACCAAGTAGCCTCTTGATACAAATCAATTACAGTGGACTCCTTCCCCTTAAGAGGTAACAGTGTTTAATCCTTTCTAAGACAGATGGCTATGGGTTTGCCTTCCCTTCCTCTCTAGAATCATATTTGAGATCTCACAGAGTCCCTAGCCTACTAACTTGAGACCCTTAATGAAACAGCCTTGGATCTAAAGTGAGGTAATAGGTAAAGGACCACAGGACCCGTTGACTCAATCATACGACTCATCATGATAGGTTCTTAAAGTCTCAGCTGAAGCATCTGCAAGTTTGGGATGCTAGTTTTCAAAGTGTGAGACACACTTTCAACTAATGGCTATTATACAGTGTTGGGTTGAGTTAAAACACAATGATCTGAGGACCAAAGGGTGGAAGTAGCAATGGTTCTTCTTGTCATCACTCTCAGTGACTCTTTGGCTAAAGTGAACTTCCTGCCCCTAAAATTTTAGGTCTGAAGGATTAGAATTCCTGGTTCTCAGAGTGGGAACAGTAGGTTCCACTAAAAATAAAGCTATGTCCTTCATCTGGTCATTTTAGGGTCCTCATGGTGGTAGATAAGCAGGCAAAAAATCTTAGTATACTATGAAGGTAACTGACTCTGATGATCATGAGGAAATAGGTTGGTGTTACATAAAAGGAGCAAGAAGGCATATGCTTAGAATTTAGAGGATTCATTGACATAGCTTTTAATGTTCCAGTGCCTGGTAATAACTGTGAATTAATAATTATAGTAATCATGGTTTAACATGGGAATATAAGTATACCCCTAAGAAATGAAGGGTTGGTTTATCTACTGGACAAATAACCTAGACTAGCAGAAGTGCTGGCTAAGAGTGAGGGGGTATAAAGATTGATAGATTGTAAAAGAGTGAGATAAAAGGTATGGTTTACAAATTGTGACCTAGTGATCAACTGTAGTGGTAGGGAAAACTGCAACCCAATTTTTGTATTCATTTTCTATCATTTTAAAGGATATTTTATTTTTGAAACAACTGGACATCAACTTAAAGAATCAGTGACCAAACATAGTGAAAATTAAAGTGGAGCTTGAGTGAATTTGAATGGTACCAGCAATGGCCCACAGTACACCCTGTCATTGTACTGCCATTCCCCTTCAGTACTTACTGTTCTCGTGCAGCTTCTTAACACAAGAGCCCAACCCTTAGTAAGTGCTGAGGAGCATACTCAGCCACAACATGGAAAAGGCCGGACATGTTGGGAAAATTAATCTCCCCCAGGAGTGGTCTTCAACCAGTGATGGATAAGAGTTGAAGGATAAATATTCCAGCTTCTAGTACCTCTGAAGAACAACTCTCAGGGATAACTTGCACAGTCCCTTAGAGGCCCCATCAGGACTGAACTTTATTTGACAACAGCTGCAGTCTGCTCACTAATGCACGTTTATTGGCTTTCTTCCTCTCATGAACTCATTTTCCTACTTTCCTACCAATGTTTTCTTGGATTATTTGCCAAAAAGATTACTTTCACGTGAATCCTTATCTCAGGGTCTGTTTCTGGAGAAGCCACTCCTGCAGAAGCATGGGAAGACTATCAACCTACATAAAACTCAAGAGAGTATATGTACCAGAAAAAAAATTACTTTTCTTAAAGAAATAAAAAAATATTAATTTTACTATTAAATATAGAAAGAATATAAAATTCTATAATTAATCATGTAAGACCTAATTTCCAATATTTAGATCAATTAAAAGAGACACCAGAATAGAAAGAGATTGGTGTAATCTTTATTGAAAGGATCTAAGCAAAGGGAAATATTACATGTGTTTACAGTTAGGAGGGTTCTGTTATGGAAAAAAAAAGGCATGCTTTAGTTAAATATCTGATTTACATCTTATTCTTTTATCAAATCATGGAAATTAATGATTTGGATAATTGTTGATGAGGCAGAAGCTTTTGGCGTTAATCATTGACATGTTTCTAAGATTTGTTATAAAGCACTTTTCTGTGTTGGGCCAGCATGTTGGGCATAAAAATAATGGTGAAAATTGGGCCCCATTAGATAGTGTCTGGTTAGAAGCCTCCTGTTAATCACTCTTCTTTCATGCATTTCTTGAGGCAGCTGTACATACTGGCATCTTCTTTGTAGAAGTTTATGCTTTTCTAGATGATGAAATTGGCTGGCAGTACTTATAGCATCTGTCCTAGACTCAAGGTCCAAGAAAAGTTCCTCCCCTACTAAACCCAGATGCAGACCCTAACATCACCCTGATGCTGAGTCAGAAAGGATGAGCACGCTGAAGCACACACATGAAACAAAACAAAGATATATAAAAAAGAAAGGGACAAAATTGAAAAGTAGTAGAGACAAAATAACTATGCAAGAGTAAAAGGAGATTCAGTGCATATATAATTTCTGCACTGAAAAAAGAACAACTTAAATAGGCAAAAATGTTTGAAGATAACATAGAAGACAAATTTTCTGAAAATAAAAATAATTATACCCATAGACTAAAACCTTTTTGGGAAACAGTGGTTCAGAGGACCTCTTGCAGACTGAAAAATCCAAAAGACCACTGGAGAATTCAAGAGGGAAATTTCAGCTAAGGGAATTAGCTTCCTAATGCCCTTGTGACTTAAGAGTTAAGTGTTCTTTTCACTCCCAGATTCAAATACTAAGACCTATTCTGCATTTTGAAATCTTTGCAATTCATTTGCTTCTCCATATGCCTAGTACTACAAATATGGCATTTGAAGTACTGTACACTTTTTTTCTCTTTGGTCTCATGCCTCTTCAAATTCTTCTCCATGGTGTAGTCAGAGAGGTCTTTCTAAAATCTGACCATATTAAACTTCACCTGAGTCCTGTGATCCTGGAAAACAGCAATGTTTAAGAAGTTCCCCCTCGGGGCGCCTGGGTGGCTCAGTAGGTTAAAGCCTCTGCCTTTGGCTCAGGTCATGATCCCAGGGTCCTGGGATGGAGCCCCAAGTCATGCTCTCTGCTCAGCGGGGAGCCTGCTTCCTCCTCTCTCTGCCTGTCTCTCTGCCTACTTGTGATCTCTGTCTGTCAAATAAATAGATAAAATCTTAAAAAAAAAAAAAAAAGAAGAAGAAGAAGAAGAAGTTCCCCTTCCTGGGGGTGCCTGGCTAACTCAGTCAGTATAGCATGGAACTCTGACCCATGAGTTTGAGCCCCATGTTGGGTGTGGAGGATGCTTAAATAAATAAGAAAAAAAATAAAAAGAAGAGGTCCCCTACTCTTTCATTTCCTAGGATATGGCTTGCCGCAATGAAACAATCTTCCCCATATGACCTAGATAAATCTCACAGGTGCCTTTTTTCTTTACTTATGACAAAACTACACGCAGACCTTCCAAATTTTCATTCTTTGCTTCATAAACAATTAGCTGAACTTCTAATACCCAGTGATCAATCTGGATAAAATACCTGCAAATTTCATCTGACCAAATTTCGGTTAAGCCTCCCTTCCTCCACCAAGTCCTTGAATTTTGACCCTTCTTCAATATAAATCAGCCTACAATTCCTTTTGAATGACCCCTTTTAGGAATAGGCTGACCTTAGGGTAAACATTCTCTGATCTATTAACTAAGCATGCCACTTTCATCCATTCATCTTACTCCCCCATGCCTGGTTTTTTCTGACCTTGTTCATGCCTTACTATAAAAGAAAAGCCCTTTTCTACCTGACTTTTGAAATACTTGTAGATTTCATGGTTGGGGCATTCTTCCTACTACAATAATTCTCTTCCTTCTACTGCAATAGTCTGCCTCTTTTATTGCAATAGGACTTTTGAATAAAAAAAGTCTCTCCTTATCTAGGTCTGGATTTGATTTTATTTTGCAAACCCAAATCTGACCATTCCACTCCCCTACTTAAAACCTTATTGGCTTTTCACTGTTTTTAAGATAACTGACAAATTCTCCTTGTCCGTTCCTGGTCTAGTTTATCCCATACCTATATTTGTAAAATTTTGCCTCTTCCTTTTCCTAAACCACCTCCCTTGCTGTGCCTCTTTCCCTAAGCTCGAGCCATTTTGTAAATCTTTGCGGTTCCTTAAGTCATCATACTTTCTCTGAAATTTGGACTTTCTAATTCTCCTCCTCCTTGTGTTGCCCTCAATCTTTCTGGATTTATCCTGCCTATCTCTCAAACCTCAGGTTTGATGTCCCTCACTCAGGAGACCTTGCTGGACTTCCCACGTGAGGGCTTCGTTTTCCTTTAAATCCTTATAAACACTTGGTGTACTTTTCCTCTCATACTGTTGTCATAAATGCTTCTTTAATGATGTTCTCTATCATTAGACTTTTTACCTCAAGAGGACAGAGACTATGTGCTTTTTATCGTTGCACCAATAGTGTCTAACACATGGAAGACACTCAAATATCAATTTTATCAGTACATATAATTGAATGAAAAAAATAAGTTGATAGCTTTGACACAAGAGAAGTAAAAATCAAAATAGTAGAATCTGCTTCCAGCAAAAAAGAGTTTATTCATACTATTTTGGTTACAAGTGACAAACAACAGACCTGAATGACCTTACGCAAAAAATAAAAGGGTGATGATTAGTGATTTCATAAGAAAATTAAAGAATAAAACACATGGATTACTTAGGGCTCTCTCAATAGCAAACTTCAGGAAACTCAGCTCAAATTACTTTAGTTAAAATCTTCTGGAGTAAGTTTATTTTTGTGAAGAAGCTTATTTGGAGGGTTCAAATGTGATCCAAAATCTGGTCTTTCATTGCCTCTGGTTTCTGTTCTTTTTCCATGTAGAAACTTTAGTCCCTGATACCATTAGGTGGTAAGATGGGAGGAACAGAGCTACCCACCCTCACAACTCTAAGGTCAGTTTCCAAACGAGCTTTATTTTTTGTTATTGTTTTTGTTTTATTTTTTTTTCCCAGTTGTCTTGTAAAAGATCTTAAATCCACTAGTGTAGGATTTTCATAATGGAGCTTGGTTATGTGTCCTGTCGGAACCAATCTCTGAGATGAGAGGAATGTGATTCCTTGTTGGTTTAGCTTCTATTACCCACTCCCCCACATGTGAAGGTGGAACTATGCCTACACTTCAGAAGTGAAAGTGGGAGAGAGAGAAATCTCTATCCCAACATTAGTGCTGCTGCCAGACCAGCACCAAAAGAGAAGGTAAAGGACAAATGAGCCCTACAGGTGGTCATAGAGACGACCTATGGGAAAAAAAACCTAAATGTCCTCAGGACATTTAGTAGCACAGTCCACCTGTGCTACTGCTCTGCACTCCTGCATTCTCCATAAGGGTAAATTCATGGTTCATGCTCAGTTCCCTTCCTTCTAGTTCAACGAATGTGACTCATTAATGTTTTAACATTTAAAAACATATTAAGCAATTCATTTCCTTTTCAACAATAAATAGGAAATGTTTCATTGGATTTCTAAACAGACATTTAAACAATAAGTTTGCTATAGTACTTACAGGACAATCATAGGAACAAATACCCAAATCCAATTAGTATGCCATTACACATTTGTCACACAAGGCAACAATAGTAATTATAATTTATTATCCTAGAGGAAATATAAAAACTAAGAGGTAATCAAAATATCCCAATACATTGCAGAGAAAATCTACCATATTCAATTCTCTATATGATCCTGAAGAAGTCAGAGAAAGTCATAGAGTCCTTCAAGCAATGCATAGTAGTATTGGAACCATTTTCCAGTGCTGATGAGTCTTTTCTCTAAACTATTTCTAATCCTGAACTTATGGAACTCTTCTCTCTTCTCTTTCCTTATTTTTCCAAGTGCTTGAAAAAGTTCTCTGTAAATAGATTTTAATTGCACTTCACAGCAAATTAATCCTTTCCTTTGGATATTCCATACTGCCTCATGAAACCAGAAAATAATTCAAACATAGACCACCTCTAACTGAAATCCATATGGTAAGACCTGATTCTGAAGAGTAAGAAGGCCTCCAATAGGTGAGAGTAACCAAGGTAATTTAAATATGGGTGAATACAGGAACAAATTCCCAGGCTCTGTTACTCTCTTTGTTGAAACCCATTCTTTTGGAAAATCATTTTCTTTAGCCATTGGACAACAAAATGCATTGTCAAGAAATTTTATAGCAATAATTATAAAAGATGTCCATTTGAACCCATTGAGGTCTCACTGATTTTATAACACCCAGCAGACCTCCCTGCAGGAGAACACTATATTTATGTGAGCAATATATGCGAGAATTGAGATCGTAAAATTAAATGACCACATAGAACTGTCATTTATATGATGAGCGCCTACATATGTGAAGGCTGGTTTATTTTGCAGCATCGGGTTGCGTTAAATGGTCCACTCGCAGTGAATGTTTTTAATCACGCATTTCTTCACTCTTTCTGCAATATTACACTTGAAGGACTGGTAAGCACTTTGCTATGAAATGCTAAATGGTTACTGGCACTGCTATTCTGACAGAAGAGCTCACTAAAATAGAAGTACAGTACATATTGTATGCAATTGTTTTATGAGAGACATTATGGTTACTAGAATAACATTTCACCATTACCAACTGCTGAGAGAAAAGTCATTAAGATATTTGGCGAGCCAGCGCAATTTTTCAACAGAGCTATAGTACAAGACCTTAGAACAGCTTCCATAGAGGGAGCCTGGCTGTCTCACAAGAAAAAAAGGAAATCAAGTCTCAAGTCTATGTTGTTTGATTTATAGTACTTCTTTTTCAGTGTCCAATGAGGAAGTTATTGGATATGTCAGGAGTGTCAGAACAATAGGGGGTTCTTGTGTAAAATATATGTATATTTCACATACAGGTGCTTCTGCTACATGTGTGTGTCTCTGATTTTGTGTGTGTGTGTGTGTGTGTGTGTGTGTGTGTGTAAAAAATTAATCTCTGGTGTTAATTCTTAAGATGATGTCAATGTGTCAAAGCTCATGTTTCCCAGGGAAATTTGTCCAGAGATTAACTTATATACTTTGAACAGCAGAGGTCTTCTTTCTATTTTTAAATGAAAAGACGTTGACATTAGGGGAGGAGTGAGAAAAGGAAACTGTCTGAAAACATTTTGCTCAAATAAAGAATAAAACAAGTACTTTACTGTAAACATTTAACATTTTCTGCCATTGCTATTGGTGGTAAAACAGGGATAACAGTTTTATAAATGTTTTTCCAAATATATATGTGCCAGTATATCCTTTGTATATGTTTATATATAGTATATGTATAATATATGCAAGATAGATAATTTTTTTAATATTAAGCTGACAGAGTTTACCACCTATTCCTGTGAATGCTACTTCTGTTACTTCCATCTCATTACATCAGGAAAAAACATGAGCATTCATCAAAAACAAATATACTTTGGGCTGTATTTCTACCATAACAAAACAGACAGAATTGGAATTATATAGTCAAATATGTGAATGTGTACAGATAATTGTGAAGGTGAGACTCAGCAATCTTATCCTCAGCACTGTTGTGGTTACCTTAGTAAGTGGTATACTCCCATACGCAGAACTTCCAGTCAGCAACTACTGGTTAATATCTATCTATATCTATATCTATATCTATATCTATTTACACACACACACATATATTAAAGATTTATTTATTTGAGAGAGAGAGAGAGCAGGGAAGATACCGTCTTGATGGAGGTGATGTTTCCTAACAAGAAAATTAAGTAAACACAGAAATGCTGATCTCCAATAATTTCCTTTTGACCTATGCACTTTGTCCCAATGACCTCTTCTAGTACGTTATATAGGTGGTATAAATATGACCTATTTTACTTAAAAATAACAAGTTTCTCTCTTTTTACCAACTCTCCTATATCCCACTATGGCTATATGTCTTTCCAGTGGTAATCAGGGGAGTCTTACCTAGTCACTGAATTTCTAGGCCTATTTGGGTTCTAGGGGGAATAGAAGAGCTGGAGAGTGTTGTCCTTTCCTTCTACTTCTCCATGCCTGTCCAAAATCCAATCTAGATCCATTAAAAAATCAGGTAACTGATTTTTAAAGTATATTATGTAGAAGCAGAAAGGATTCACTCTAAAGAGAAAGATATAGGAAACATTGAACTCTCTTCCTTCCTTCCCTTCTCTTTCTTTCTTTCTTTTTCTTTCTCTTTCCTCCTTTCTTTCCTTTGTTGTTATTTCCTTTACTAATATTTCCTAGCATCATAAGTAGCACATGGCAGGTTGTTATGTGAATGAATGAATGAATGAACAAAGGGGTGGATGAATATATGGACAAATGAGTTAACCAATAATTGGACTAAATAAAAGAAGGAAGGAATTATTTGAATATAAATATATTTGGATTACATATCTGAACCACAGTTCCATAATACTTTCCTTAGTTACCTTGCAGTGGAAAACATTTACAGGAATATTATTATGTTTCCTAAATATAGGTATTGAAGATGTTATTCATACTAGATTAAAAAAATCAGCATTGTGAAAAAACTTTAGAGAACCATTTTCACCCAGAAGGCACTGTTTTTGCCAACTGAAAAAAAGTCAGCATGTTAAAATGTTGAACATCAGCCCTTGGAAAAGATTTTAACAAAATACATACTTAAGTTAGAAGAGGGCCGTGGAAACCTGCCTGGTAAACAAAATGCTTTGTTTTTTCAAAGTCTTCAAGGCTTGTGACCCTGGGGAAAGCTTAATTAAACTCAATGAAGAAAAAAAATTTATATCATAAAAGTTGAATAAGTCAAAATATAAAATATTCAATTATTATTGCCTATGGGATTTGTTTTGTAAATATTTTATCCACAGTCAACACTCGGCTTTCTCTCCTCCCCATCTTTTAAGGGCCATCCGGGGAATAACCCACATTTCCTCACTCAGTTGCTTGACTTCCTTTTAGTCTTCTTATAATTTATTAAATGATGTTTTTAGAAACATAAGTACTTCAAGTTCCCCTTCTTATCACTTTATGTGTTGTTCCCTTCACCCACAGAATTGCTGCAATTAGAAATATAAAAAAGATGCATTAGGGCACCAGTTCATCCTCTGGGGTTTTAGCCACAGTTGTTTTCTTTTAGGGAACTGCCTCCAGTCCTGCCATAATACACTATATGAAATGCCCCGATATGACATCACTTTCCCAAGACGGAGGGGAATTTGCTTCATTCAATACATGAAACATTCTATAGCAGTTCTCATTTATGTTACAATTTCTAAAATAATATGTAGACATCAGAATTTATCTTATTACCTTTCTACTGTGTACTTATTTATAAATTGTGAGCTCAGGGTGAATATGGAATAAATTTTAAAGTGCAGTAAATATTAATAAGCCTCCAAAACCTGAGTCTATCTTGAAATGAATGGGCTAACATTTGGATGAATACTAATATTATATCACTATTTTTTAATCAACATCTTAGTAACATTCACTTTAGTATCATATTATCTCTATTCCAACAATATACTACAAAGTTTTCCCTATAAACCCAAATTATCAGAAAGTGTTAGTATCAGATTAATCTTTTATGATAAACAAAGATATTTCTTTACTGTACAGAGGTTGACTCAAAAATATAAGCATTTTTTTATTAATCAAGTCACACTTTATAGGTCAATGGGAGTACGTTATTTTAGTGACAGCTTGCTGCACATTTATATTGAATAACATGATTAGTATGTATTTAGTTTGTTTAAATAGGAGGATAATAAATAAAACAATAATGTATTTATATATAGTCACATATAATCAAAAAACTGCTTTAAAATTTCAAGTTGCATTTATTCAGGGGTACACTGGAAAACTTGTTCACTTTCACTATCTGAAGTATAATAACTGAGACTCCCTTGCCTAAGGATGTATGAGTAAACTTGAGCTTGGAAAAAAAGAAGAAACAATCTTAAGATATCAACAAGGAGGAAGTCTTGAAAAGGCAAATAAGACATAAAAATGACTTCAAGGAGCATTCTATAGTTTCCTCTTTGAAAAATCAATATTCAATAATCATTTAAAGGAATAAAAGTGGTAAGCAAAAGTGGCATGGAGAAGTGTTCTGAAGAGTGACTTTGAATTATGAAATACCATTTCATATGCCAGAGTAGTAAAAGTGGAATACTAATTTGGTGCAACCAATTCATCCATTTCTAATTTACACTCCACACTGTGTCATTCATTTACTAATGCTTGAAATATATAGATGACTAACAAGATGACTCTTGCTCATCAGGACAACTCTTGACACCAAAACAGTAATGCAATTATCCCAAAAGCAATAGACTATTACCAAATTGATTTATGTGCTATCTCTAGGATACTTTAAAATTCATAGCCTATCACAGGAGTATAATATAAAATTCAACTGAGAGTTTGAAATTTAGCTCAGAAAGACTATCTAGCTTCACACATAATTGCAAGTTAATGTTTCAAAAATTGGAAAATATTTAACAGAAAGAACCAGAGTTAATTGAATATTTATCCCCCCCAAAAATAAAAATCAATATTCTTAAATGGCTGTTGGGATATCACATAAAAGAGAAGGGGGAAAGCTGTACTCTGAAGCTGAGTGCTCACAAGAGCTAATATACTATTCAAATGAGATCAATCAAGATGTGACTATTTTTCTAAAATCTATTAGTTGATTTTGACATTAAATTAGAGAACTTGTGTTCAAATACTCCAAGATAGAAAACTCACATGTGGTTTAAATACAAAGCTCTTAAAAATTATAATATGAAAAAGATTTATTCACCTTCTTGATAAACTAATGGAAGCATCACATCTAGTATGAGAGATTATTCTCCATATGGTCTATTATGCTTCATGTGGATGGATATTCATTTGTGGAAAGATACTATGTTGAGGCATTAACTGGTGTGCTTTCTCCCAATCTGTCATTAGAGACTCCTTCATTTTCACCCTGAAAGTATCTTTGAACCACCTCCTCACCACCTACAACAGCTAGACTGGAAGGTCTTGCCAGGGTTTCCCTTTGTGCTGTCTTACTGAAAGGAGCATGGTGGGGTGCCTGGGTGGCTCAGTGGGTTAAGCCTCTGCCTTCGGCTCAGGTCATGATCTCAGGGTCCTGGGATCAAGCCCTGCATTGGGCTCTCTGCTCATCAGGGAGCCTGCTTCCTCTGCTCTCTCTGCCTGCCTCTCTGCCTACTTGTGATCTCTGTCTGTCAAATAAATAAATAAAATCTTTAAAAAAAGAAAAAAGAAAAAAAGAAAGGAGCATGGCTAAGTGCTTGAGTGTAGACTCTTGAGCCAGACTTTAAGTTCAAATGCCAGCTTTGTAAGTTGATAATCAATTACTTTCAAGCAAGTTATTTAACCTCTATATGCCTCAGTTTCCTCATATACAGAACAGGGTTGTTGTATAAGTGAGATTATACTTAGATAAAATAATAATGTATTTATATATAGTCACATATAATCAATTGCTTAGAATAGCACCTGTCACGTAATAAACATCAAATGTTCACTTATTAGTCGTTACCATGCTCAAAATTCACTAGTCCCAGTATCTAAACAGATTGAGATTCTTGCACAATTTTTCCTCTGCTCCTAAAGACTAGACCAAGAGATGCTATGGTCAGGAGAAAAATAGAGTTAAGAGCTATGCAGAGTGTGTGGGGGTAGGAGAGGGCAAAGTGCCAGAGCAAGGATTCTGTACCCCACCTCTTGAGGGGGGAAAAAAAAGAAACTGGGACAGGCTGAATCCCAAGGTCAGCCTATTTCTAAAAACCACACATCCGGTCTGATGCTTATCTCTTTCCTGAAACTCTATCCAGGTCCCCTCTTCACATTCCGCCCCCACCCCAATATCAACAAATTTGCATTGAGCAGCCTGAGACTCTTTTCTATAATCCTTAAGAGAGGAGACTTTGATACTCCATGGGGAGGGAGGGGCATATGGGGGAATCCTAGACCTGAACCAGATTGAATCTAAAAGAAATAGCTTGAAAGACCCCAGGCAATGGATTGTGCCCCTGCCACACATTTATTGCATTTTTACTATGTTCTAGAACTTTCTACATGCATTATCTCCTTATTTTCCTCTCAAATTCTGCAGTATGATAATACTGTTATATAATCCAGTTCTTCTTTCCAGAATATGGTGGTAAGATAATCAAAGACATTTAAAAAAAATTAGTATGTAATGCCAAGATTTCTCTTTATGCTTCCTGTAATAAAACAAAGCATCCAAATATATAAAAGAAGCCCTGCATTTAGAATCAGAAGACCTAAATTTGAATGGACTCTGCTACCCACTAGTTAGATGATCTTATCAGGTCGTATAGCCTTTTGGGACCTCAATATCCTCATCTTTAAATGGACACACAGCATTTGTAACCTTACAGAATTACTTTAAGACCGCATTGACACAATAAATTGTGAAAGCATTTTTAAAACTATAAAGAACTTTATAATTATCAGACATAAATCTATAATCATATGTGAGCTGCTTCATTGTAAATGCCCAAAACCACCTCAATATAAATTCAATCTCTCCTATAAAATGCACACTCTGTGTAGAAATATAGTTTGGGGCTTTATCAACAATAATAGGTGAGTTTTTTTAGTAGAATTCTTTATTATTTTCTATAGAAAACTCTGCTTTAAATGTTTAATGATTAAGATACTTCATTCCAAAGTTTCTTAATAAAATAACTGGAGAAGATAATAAAGAAAAAAACATTAACTTATTTTGCTACATTTTGTGGGGGGCACTGAGAGATTTTTTTTTTTAATAAGTGATCTCCTAGGATTCTAAAAAAAAATGCCAAACACATATACAACTCCTGTATTGTGTGAAAAACAGTAATTATGGTGTCCTAAAACAGGTATCCATATTGAAATCATAAAAATGGATAAAATATATACTTATTGTATTGAAAAGTTGGTCCTGTCTCAAGTTCTGATAATGACAGTGGTGGAGATGTCTGCTACTCAAAGAGGCCAAATTGATTACAAAAACAGCCCCACAGCAGTTTTCCATATTTGATTTAATTTTATTGTGTGAACTGGCATTTATTAAAGTCAAATTCTGATTAGTTGAGAGTTGATTATCTAGACTGTAAATTACATAGGGATTTTTTTGGTCTTTCATTCCCTCTGACTCCTGAGTTTTAGTCATTTTATTGCTAATTAGCTCCTTTTGAGTGGTGGGTAGACACAGTAAAAAGAAGCTCAAAAGATGCTATGCTGTGTCTTAGCAATTCTAACAAACTCATTAGAAAATTTGGATAAACTGATTTGAATTATTTGTAGATTTCTATCTTTCATTGTATTTGCGTTCTTCCTTATTTTGTCTCATTTAATTAACATGATTTTATCTCCCTTCTGATAAATGGTAACTGTAAATGATTTTCTAAAAGTAAATTAATGATGCTTTTACAAATTTTAATTTTGGAGGTGCCTGGGTGGCTCAGTGGGATAAAGCCTCTGCCTTCCGCTCAGGTCATGATCACAGGGTCCTGGGATTGAGCCCCGTATCGGGCTCTCTGCTTAGCAGGGAGCCTGCTTCCTCCCCTCTCTCTCTTGGCCTGCCTCTGGTGATCTCTGTCTGTCAAATAAATAAATAAATAAATAAATAAAATCTAAAAAAAAAAAATTCAAATTTTGGTTCTCTGTATTTTATCTTGTAGTACCAAAACATTATTTTTTTATTATATAATACACTGGAGAATTATAAAATTCATATAAATGTTATATAATTCTTTACATTCTATAATTTATTTTTAACTTAATTTTTAAAAAATGTATTCATGTTGGCATACACATACACATATACTCACATAGTTATACACCTTGCTTATTTTAAAATCCATAACATTATTCTGTTAGATGGATGTGTGATATTTATCTATTTTCCCAATTAGTGTGGTTTACTTTCTTCTGGTTTTTGCCATTATGAATTATGTTACAATGATAATTCTTATACATGCTTCTTTGTTAATTCATACAAGAGTTTCTCCATGGTATACATTGAGAGTTGTAATTTCTGTGTCATGAGATATATCAGCTTTACTATGTATTACTTAACTGATCTCCAAAGATTTGGACTATTTGATATTCCTACTGGGAGTATCTGAGACTTTCTATCACTTGTCATCGTTAGGTATTTTGCTTTTTTTTGTTTCATTTTTTTGCCAGTGACAGGTGCAGGAAGTTCTTATATATATATTATTCACAGCTAAATTGGAAAAATTGAGAGGAAGGTATAGAGAGATTTTCTGTACATGCACAGCCTCACCCATTATCAACATAACCCCCAAGTGGTATATTTATTTTATTCTGTGAACATACATTAACACCAATGGACAACATTGATAACCAAAGTCTATAATTTACATTAGGGTTCACTCTTGATGTTTCAGTACATTCTGTGGGTTTGAACAAATGTATAGTGACATGTATCCATCATTATTATTTGCACTGCCCTAAGAGTTCTCTGTGTTCTGCTTACTTATCCCTCTCCTCCCCAGCCACCTACCAACACTGGGCAATTACGATCTTTTTACCATCTCCGTAATTCTGCCTTTTCCAGAATGTCGTACAGTTGGAATCACACAGTATGTAGACTTTCAAACGGGCTTCTTTCACTTAATAATACATATTCAAATTTCCTCCATGTTTTTTCATGTCTTGCTAGCTTATTTCTTTTTAGCACTGAATAATATTCTATTGTACTGATATACCACAAGTTATTTATTCATTTACCTACTAAAGGACACCTTGCTCATGTGTAGAAAAACTTTAATCTTCTTCCTGTGTGTCTCTCCCTTATTCTCACATTATGGACACTCTATTGATAGTTCTGATCACCAAATTTGTGTGGGTTTTCTCACACCAAGCAAATCTCTGTGACACCAGCTGGATGTGCTACAATTTAACTCAGTTCTGACACTTAACAGCTCAGTCCCTTGAGGCTGCCCCTACCTTCAGATGCTAATCAGAAGTAGTAGGTTCTCAAGATAATGCAACTTCTATCCAACTTGGCTACACATCAAAGGTTCCTACGATTTCCTTCTACTTGGATTCAATTATTTGTTGGAGCAGCTCACAGAACTTCAGGAAACTCTTATATTTGCCAGTTCATTAAAGGATACACATGAACAGCCATATGAAGAGATATATAGGTGAGGTCTGGGAGGATCGTCTGTGGTTTCTGCCATTGGAGAGTTGGAGTGCATCATCCTCTGGTATGTGGATGTATTCACCCACTTGAAAGCTCTCTGACCTGTATGTGTTTGGGATTTTTATGGAGGCTTCATCATGTAGGTGTGATTAATCTTTAACTCCATTTCTAGCTCCTCTCCCCTCTCTGGAGAATGAGGGTGCTTAGGCTGAAAATTCTAGGCTTCTGACTAAGCCTTGGTCTTTCTGATGACCAGTACCTATTTCAGAGTCATCCAGGAGCCCACCCAGAGTCCTCTCATTAGAACAAAAGAGACTTTGAGTATTTACAGGGATTTCAGGAGCTCTGTGCCAGGAATGGGGACAAAAACCAAACTGATACTTCTTACACTAAATCACAACATCAAATTTCTTCCAAGTTTTGGCAGTTTTAAACAAAGCTGCTATAAACATTCATGTTCAAGTTTTTGTGTGGGCTTGAGTTTTCAACTCCTTTGGGTAGATACCAAGGAGTGTGATTTCTGGATCATATGGTAAGTGTATATTTAGTTTTGTCAGTCACAGCCAAACTGTCCTCCAAAGTGGCTGAATAAATCTCACTAGGAGTACACGAA
The DNA here is from genome assembly GCA_003697995.1 of Taxidea taxus jeffersonii. Classification (NCBI taxonomy): domain Eukaryota; kingdom Metazoa; phylum Chordata; class Mammalia; order Carnivora; family Mustelidae; genus Taxidea; species Taxidea taxus. The sequence continues at coordinate 166,995 of ML108206.1, read as the reverse complement.
ATTTCCGGCTACACCACAATCTTTCCAGCATTTGGTATTGTTTGTGTTCTGAATTTTGTCCATTCTAAAGGTGTGTAGCAGTATTTCATTGTTGTTTTAATTTGCATTTTCCTGATGATGAGTGATGTTGAGCATCTTTTCATATACTTATCTGCCATCTGTATATTTTCTTTGGTGAGATTCTCTTATGGTTTTAATTTGCATTTCCCTGATTGCTAGTGAAGTTGAGCATCTTCATTCATTTATTGGCCACTTTAATTTTTTTCTCCTGTGAATGACCTATTCATATGCTTTGCATATTTTCACTGGGAAGTTGTACTTCTGGTTGTCATTCATGCTCTGCAAATATCTTCTTTCAGTCTGTGACTAGTTTTTCCACTTTGTTTATAGTTTCTTTTTATGCAAAAAGTTTTAGTCATAACATAGCAAATATATCAGAATTTTCTTTTATGATTTATGCTTTTCATGTCTCCTTCCTTACCCAGAGGTCATAAAGATATTATGTTATATTTGCCTTGAAACATTTTAAAGAATCTAATTTAATTTTGCACATGGAAAAATGACTGTCCATCACCACCACAATATTGTTTATCTGATATCCCATTGCAGAGGAGGAAAAAAATCTTTTTCCTTTATTCATCTTAGGTTTTCCAATTGAGGCCCTTTAAATTATATTGGTAAAAGGCAGATTAACAAGAGGAAAACAAAAAGAAGTTTATTAACATGCATCACACATACACAAGGAAGTACTCAGAGATGAGTAACTGAAAGGGATGATAGCCTCTTAGTAAAGAACAATCATTTTGCAGAGACGTGACAAGACACAGGAAAAGGACTTTGAGCTTTAGGAGTGGCAAATTGTGAGAAGGTGAAAATATGGAAAAATAATGGTAGGTAAGGGCTAGTTAGTAAAATGTGTCATGTTTCCTCTGGTGCCATCTCTGGGCTGGGAAGGGTCTAGAACTGTCTCTAGTGATTAACTTCTATCCTTCCTGGTAGACAGAAGAGAGACATCTTTACAAATTTATGTCCTGCTTTTAAGCAAACGTGGGGAGGGTGGGGAACTTTTCTTATATCTGCTTCTTAATAATCCTGATGCCAAAGTGGTATATTTGGGGGGTAGCCTATTCTACTACCCTTCACCATCTTTTCCTCCATTCACTTACAATGTCTTATCTCTCATCCATTATTGTCATATATGAGTGTGTGAATTTCTAGGATCTTTATATTCCATTGGTCTATTTATTTGTCCTGTGCCAATATCTTTTTTGTTCACTTATTAAAATTCCTCATATCTGGTAGGTTAAATATACTATCCCAGCTCTTCAAATCGTCTTAGTTATTCTTGGCCATGTGCTTTGGCAATTGTACTTTTCAAATTCCATGGAAAAACCAAAGAAGAATATTATTGCAATTACATTAGGCTTAGAGATTAATTAGGGGTGCATCATCTTCCTTCCCCCAAATAAACATAAAAGCATAACTTTTCATTTATTCAGGTCTTTTTCATGCTAATTTTACTCTATCTGCCTTACACCATACAACTTTTCTTCTTTAAATAAGATCTTTTATATTGATTGATTTATTGTTAATTAATATTAATATATTCATTTTTAGGAATGATATTGACTACTGTATGCTGTTTATTCTACTAATTTGTCTATAGATTCTCTTCAGTCCTCCATTTAGGTGATCATGTAATTGATAAATGATGAGAGTTTTTATCTTTTTTATAATACTTATTATTTCTCTTATTCCTTTCCTTTTCTTCTCCCTATGATTATTTTCAATCACTACATTAACTGTTACCCAGGTTTTACTGTTGAATACAAGCCAGATACAATACAGAGTACAATACAATAGAGTAAGTATCCTTTTCTTGTCCCTGACTTAATGGAAATCTTCACCATTTTCTTGAAGGTTTTTGACAGATGACGTCAGTCAGATTGGTGAAATTCTTTTCCATTTATAGTTTTCATGTGAGTTTTTATCAATAGTGAGTTTGGGAATTTGTTAAAGGAGTTTTCAATTTAGTGGTTTTTGGGTGGCTTTGCTTGTCTTCTGATCATGAGACTGTGACTATATCTGTCTTTTTTCTCAGCAGGAGCCATAAGCAGCTCTAGACTTCAAGTAGCAAACCTCACTGTGGTTCCCTTTCTTGAGGGTGTACTTTAGGTCCTAGAAACTTTTGCCTATCTGTACCTCAAGTCAGGAAGACCCTACCATCTGCTCTCCTAACAATTTTGCATTTTTTTCCATTTCTGGCCAAAAATATGTTGACTTCGTGTCTGAGAAAGGCCATGTTTTTCTGATATTGTTATTTTATATTTTACCCATTTTTGGTATGCATTTGGAATAAAAATTGTTATCAAACTGAACTTTCACACTTTTAAGTAAACAACTATATGAGCTTGGTTTTCTTTTTCAGATATTTGATAGCTAAGTGTAATAATTTCCCAGGGGTACTGTATAATAAGGTATCACATTGTGTGGATTAAAACAATAGAAATTTATTTCATAATATCCTTATAGTTTTGGAGGCTAGAAGGCTAAAATCAAGATGTCTACAAGGCTATACTCCATCTGAACTCTGTAGAGAAGAATGCTTCCCTGACTCTTTTTAGTTCTTGGTAGTTTGCTGGCAATCCCTGGCATTCCTTGGCTTGAAGCTATCGCACTTCAATCTCTGCCTCCATTCTCACAGGGATGTTCTCCTCTGTCTCTCTTCTCTTCTTATGAGAGTATCCATCAAAACAGATTATGGGCCTATCCCAGTGACTTCATTGTCACTTGATTAGTCTGCAAGCAAGTACTTGCAAGTAAGTCTTCCACGTAAGTACTTCACAAGTACTGGGGGTTAGGACTTCAACATATTTTTGGGGGACACACAATTCAATCCACAACACTAGGTGTATGCAGCCATCAATTATATATTGAATTTAATATTTGTTGTTATATAAATATTATATATATTTCAATTTATGTATTTGTATATCAACATATAAATAGATGATAGATAGATAGAGACGTGTTTACACATATTTCTCTGATTTTCTCTTTGCATCATCTCAAATTCTGGTCTCCATTTTTTCAACCCTGGTTTGCTTCCCTTAATTCTATAAAACAATTTATCTCTTTGAATTTCAGTTGTAATCCTGATTGTGTAACCTAGTAAAAAGCAGTGTCTTAGTTTGGGCTGCTATAACAAAGTACCATAGACTAGTTGGCTTACAAACAACAGAAATCTATTTCTCACAGCTCTGGAGGTGGGAAGTCCAAGATTGCCAGCATGGTCAGGTGGTTCTCATGATAACCTTCTTCTGAGTTGCAAATTGCCAGCTTCTCCACACATGCTATAAAGAGGACTAGCAAACTCTCTGAGGTCTCTTTTACTAATTCTATTTATGAGGGAGCCACACTCACGACCTAATTATCTCCAAAGACCCCACCTCAAATGTATGAAAATACTGAATATAATTGTCACTTTGGGAATTAGATTTCAACATATGAATTTGGGGAAATAGAAATATCCAATACATAACACGCAGAAAGGGTCCAAGCTTCTCATCCTAATAGCAATAAAGTACCTTAACAATAATAATTTTTCAATCACAGCTTTCAAATAATAACAAACAAAAGGTGTATGTATGGAGCTCTTTTTCACTAGTATCAATACCTTCTTGTAATTGGCATTTAATACTGATTCAATAAGGAATAAGGCATAAAAACTCACCTGCAGTAAAATGTCAGAATTTTGTAGTAGACTAACGAATCAGAATACTGCTGCTCTAGGACACCCAATAGAAAAAGGAAACAACCAAGGAACAGGACTTTAAAATTCATAGTTAAAATGACCTAAAAATGTACTGTGGAATGTAGTGTACATGCGTGTACTGTAACAATGCAAAATATAATAAACTAGCTATTTATAAATTAAAGATTCTTCATCACTAGTAAGTATGTGTGGAGTACATACTATCTGTAAGATCAATGTGTCAAATTCTTATGTAAAACACTATACTTATTTTAGGTATAAAACCTGTGTTAAGAGCTTGTGCATTGGTAGGTTGGGACAGGGAAGATATAAAGTAAATGTGCAAATTTCTTTAATGATCAGGAAATAAGTATATTACTTCAATGTTGTCATTTATGCAACATTGCCATTTATGCAAGCATTTTATTATTTGACCAATAAGTTCTAATTTCATTAGTGATGAGTAGAACATCAAAATTAACAAGTGTTAAATTATATAGGGCTTCTATGTTCCTAATGTTATTTTGTGGATGTTTTTCAAAATATCTTTATGTGGTAAAAATATAAGTCCTCCCAGAGGGCAAGACCCCCAACCATTATCTTATGAATATATAAGTCAAAAGAAGCAGGGGCCTATTTCAAGTACCATTGATAGACATTAGTCAATTTGCCTTCATTTTTACCATGACAAAAATACTATTTCTCTGCCTCACCTGCTGGACCATGCCAGCTGGTTAGATACCAAATCTCAAAAAGTACCAATTAAAATAAAAATAGCTAAATCTGGAATAAGTAACAAAATGCAGCTTTGGAACAGTGTGAAAATTTATAAGTGATCATTATCAACACCTGCAGTCTGCTTTGCTTATGATGACTTGCTGACAATTGTCTAGTGGTAGCACTAAAGGCTGAAAAGTAAAAGCAGAAGGCTTCAACTTTCTTAGTGGTAATTAAACTCAATTTCTCACCCGTTATTTTTTAAACTAACTAAGTTAATATTTATTGATATCAAACTGCAGCAACATATATACCCTCAAGTTTTTCATTATTCAACTACAGTTCAACAATAATATTCTGCGATATATAGTGGAAAAATATTTTTAAAAATATTTTTTATTTTATGCCTCCATTCTCACAGGGATGTTATCCCTGTAAGATTGGAGGCATAAAACGTACTTATTAGATCAGTTTCCTTGCCTGTAAAATGAGGAAATATGCCTAGCTCAGAAATGCATGGAAAGTGCCACTCTCAATTGTCACATCCAAGGTAGATATTGATCATGAGGATTTTTGTGATCTGGGTTATGTACAGTTTGCTCTATCAGGCTTTGATGTAGATTTTTGTGTTCCTAAAATCTGTGGGCTGAAAGAAAAGTTGCCTGTCTTTCCTCCATATACTGAATATACTATGTGGTAACAGGGACAGCATAATTGTGTAAGGGACTATCATTTAGACAAGGAAACAATTAAAGAAACACTAATCAGTGGTCCACAGCAATGCAGGAATCCTATAGGATCTGACATTAGGAAGATCTTTCATCCTGGGTTGGGAACATTCATGATTAGACCTGAGTCTGCTCTTTGGGTGAGAAACCCTTGCCCACCCTTCATTATGGTCCTTGTCTTTCCCTCTGCAAGGTTCTTCACTTCCATTTGTCTTACCTGACATATTTCAAATGGATATTAGAAAGTATTTCTTCTTTACAAGCTGTCCATTTTCAACTTATGCAAGGGGTACTGGGAAAATGTTTTGAGTTCCAAAATGTCAAAAGCCTTTGGCTTGGACCAAAGCCCTGGCTATGATTTTTTCAGTAATACAATTTTTTTCAAAAACTTAGTTCTTAGGGTGCCCAGGTGGCTCAGTATGTTAAACATCTGCCTTCAGCTCAGGTCATGATCTTAGGGTCCTGGGCTTGAGCTCCACATCTAGCTCACTGCTCAGCAGGGAGTTTGCTTCTCCTTCTCACACTCCCTCTGTGCTCTGCTTCTCTCTCTCTCTCTCAAATAAATAAATAAAATATTTTTAAAAACAAAACAAAACTTAGTTCTCTTTGCTTCTGGTCAGTTTCATAAGCCAGTAACCACCTAAAGTTGTTTGACCCTGATTTCTTTTGTTTCTTATACCTTCTGACTTTCATCAATGTAATTATGGTGACCTTTTATATAAGGCCATCTGAAACATAAAGTTGGAAAACCATACCTTCATCTAATCTGTGCTCTCAGTTACTTTATCAAACTAAGAAGTTTGATTAGGCTTTATTTTTCTTGTGGCTTTTTAAAATCCCAACTCTTAACACTGATACCCAGAAACAGCTTTTTCAACCTGTTGATCCTGAATTTCTGGACTTTTTAGGATACCTCTTATTTATGGCAGCAAAATTTGCTAATTCTTTCTTAAGCTAATTTTTCCTATAATATTTCATCAAATCTACCAATAATAATCAATACACACTAAGCGTTGTTTTTTTTTAACCTAATAATATTGCCAAGAGCTGCTTTCTTAGTAGATAAACTTTGCCTTTTAGTTTATTCCAGGTAACAGTGTACAAAAATGGATTTACAGTTTTCCAGCCTTTTCATTAGCTGTCAATGCCTGTATTAATTGGGAAATTAATATTTTCTTCTTTGACAAACATTTTCCAAAATTTCAGAAGCATAACTCTTACAGATGTACTTTTCGCTCATGTTGCAGTCTGCAGTCTGTGGGTTTGGCAGAAGTCCTGAAAAGTTTCTTAGAAATGTGACTAAGTAAATCAAACTTCTAAGGAAGGCAAATTTAGGACTAAGGATTAGTTCTTTACTTCCAGCCACATAAGAGAAAAAGGGAGCTTAAAAGATCTTATAAAATATTTTTAAGTCTAGGCCTAGAATTAGTGCATTTTTTTGTGTCCTCTTCTTATTGGCCGTAACTCAGCCACCTGGTCCCACTGAGATATCAGAGAAACTGGAAACAATTATCTTTTTATTTGACTAGAAAGAAAATCAAAATAACATAGTGAGCTCAGAGCTTTGTAGATGCTATAAACACTCTTAATTTGTTATTGTTATCACTAATTTAAATGTGATCATTATTTCACATTTAATCTTAATGAGTATTTTCACTGACTATAAAATTCTAGCATGGCAGTCATTTCCTTTTAGCAAATTGAAACCATCATCCATTGATACCTGCCTTCCCATTGTGACTGTTGAGCATTCAGATGCTACTCTAGCTATTCTCTTTTGAAATACTCTATCAACCCCCATTCCTTGCTTTCAAGATTTTCTCCCCTTCTTATGTATGTTTGCAAGTTTGTATGAATGTATTTGCAGTTTTCCTAGGTTGTAGTTAAGCATTCATGCTGGTTTTCTTATATAAACTGTAGATTACTGTAATCAAATAGTCAACCAGGATAATTTCTTCTTTGTACAAATATTTCAATTAATAGATGAAGAAAAAAGGATCAAACTATATCCATATCGTAAGTCCTAATCTATGAATGGATTTAAGCAATGCCTTCTCCTATCTGTTTAACAAATCACCCCAATTTTTTGTGGATTAAATAATCTTTTATTTTGGTCATATTTTGTAAATCAGGAATCAGGATGGGGCTTGGCTGGGCATTTCTCACTTGGGAGTCTCTCATGAAGTTGAAGGCAATGCATGGCTGAGGCTACTGTGATCTGAAAACTCAGCTGGACTGAATATCCAAGATAATCCACTCATGTAAAAGATGATGCTGGCTCTCAATGAGAGCTCTAAAGTATCAGGTGGATTTTTCAGCATAATAGTCTCAAAGTTATCAGACGTGGCATATGACAGGTGACACCCCTTAGAGCAGGATTTCTTAATTTTGGCACTACTGATATTTTTGGACTAGATGATTCTTTGTTATAGGGAGCTGTCTTGTGCACTGCAGGATGGTCAGCAGCTCTGCTGTCTTCTACTCAATAGATGGCAGTAGTAAAACCCTCTCAGCTATGGCATCCAAAAATATCTCAGACCAAATGTCCCCTGAGAAGAAGGAAGGAGACCATAGATCACCTTTGGTAGGGAACCATTGCCCAAGAGTAAGCACCCAAAACAAGCCAAGTGGAAACTGCATGATTTTTCTCCAACTTAGTTTAAAAAGGCTCATTAGCATTATTTTCACCGCATTCTATTGGTTATAAGAAAATCACTGAAGTACGCTGAGATTCATGTGGAAAGCTTATATATCCCACACTTTAATGGTGGGAGTATCAAAAAAAATTTTAACATTTTAAAATAGCTACAAATGATCATCAACATCAGAAAGAAAAACAGAAAGAGTAAAAAAATGAAAACAAATGTGAAACTGATAAAGCTTCTACCTCTAACCAGAAATTTATAGAAACACAGGGAATTTGTTAAATGACACACAAGAACTTAATGAGCAAAATCCAGTCAATCCAGATCATGGAAGGGTCTAAAAATAAAAGACCCAGTTTGTGTAACAAATGAAATTCAAGCCCCAACAAGTCATTGAGAAGACTACAGTTTAACAGAGAGTGAAGAGTAATATCAAACATTGAAATGTATATACTTTATTTTAATTCTGATTCAAAAAGTGATGAAAAATTATGAGACAATTAGTGAATTTGAATACTGACCATGTATTTAATATTAAGAAATTATTCTTAAGCTTTCAGCTATGATAGTGGTATTGTGTTTTTACTTCAAAAATGAAACATATCCTGAAATATTTGAAGTTGAAATAATATGATGCCCGAGATTTGCTTCAAAATAATATGGGACTAAGGAGCAGTCATTTCTAATTCTTAAAAATCATATGGATATATGAATCTTTACTCATAGTATTGAGAAGATGGTCACAACTTTATTCACTAATTTTAGTTATTTTTTCTAAATTGTTAAATATATTTCAGTAATCTTAAGAGATAATTTTAATGATTTAAATATTTTATTCAAATTATAAAATATATGCTTATGATAAAGAATTTTGAAAGTGTAGAAAACCTTGAGGGAAAAATAACAATACATTAAAACTCAGAGAAAACCAATGTTAAATTCTTATGTTTCCTTTTTATCATATTTTTATGCATGGGCATAATGTAAATGTAATTAGGATCACACTATATATGCCAGTTTCCCAACCAACATTATATAATGTTCATTTTCTCATTTTCCCAAATTCTTCAATAGTTCTCTCCCAAGAAAATTTTACAGTTGTAGTCATATAGGTCATACACAAGGTATTTCCAAGGTCTTTTGCTGAGTATTTTAAAAACATATTATTATAAATGAAAACTTATTTTTGCTTATGTCAACCTATTGGCTATGAATAGCATGTTTTTAAAACATTTTAAAAAGAAAAGTTTTAAAACTCAACTTATTTATTTTAGGATTTTCTCTTGGATTTTCCCAATAAAATTTGCAAAATCTTTTCATCTTCCCAATGATTATATTCTTATTTTTGCTTCCTTTCTTTCTTTACTCTGGCAAAACCAGCAATAAACTGGTTAAATAATAATGGTATTAGCCATTACATTTTAAAAATATGTATTCTCCAAAATTTGCTAGTATCAGATGACATAATTTGAATTTTCCAAACCTAAGATGTCATTTCAGTTTTTGTCAATCATCAAGGGGTACAGATTCACAGAAGTCTCTGGTCTAGGATCATTAGAATTCTCACAAAACAGAGTAATTGTAATCCACAGGATCAGATCTAATTTAATCATTATAATTGGGTCAGTTCCAGGAAAACTTGAGAATGATTCTAAAGGCCTTAAGTTCATAAACTCTTTGGGAGTACATTCTAATTATTGCTCTAAATGATGTAGGGTTGGAGAGCTGAAATGAAATCAGGGACTGAGCCCAAAGCCTTCAGGATATTTGGAGCTATAACAGCCCACAACACAACACCAACCAAGATTTTTAAATGATGGACATTTGAAAACAGTTTCTTATCCTGAGGTTAGATGGCAAAGAGAAAGACAGCTTCATACTGAATAAATGATGATTTCCATAGAGGCACAGCTATGGTTCCCAGATTTTATATTCTGGACATCGAGGTCAGTAGCCAGCCATGGGCACATAAAATAGTGGCAGATGGCACTTTTGCATTTCATTTAAAGCAAAAGAACAGTAATCATATAAGTCCTAGTATACTGTCTGGTCAAAGAAGTAATTCTAAAACCAAAAAATATCAATCAGTTCTGGCCAATCATGTTTGACAGCCAGTTATGTAATAAATTGAATACTATACAAAGTATCATTTTAAAATTTTCTTTGTTTTATAGAGAACAGAAGATAAAGGGCAGAAATTATAAAAGCTGTTATACCTACTCTGTCTCTATTAAAGATTAGAAAAAATTGAACCAAATAAATGATTGTATACACTATCTCTTTTGAAAAAACTGGGTCTGGTCTGTACCAATAGGTGAGTTTCAGTCTCTCTACCTTCTTCTTTTCTTTTCTTTTTCTTTTTCTTTTTTTTTTAATATATCATATCCTACTAGCTAAACCCAGCAAAAAGAATAACTCTAGGTTGATTATGGAAAGCTTTTATAATCAGTAATCTCCCAGTCATTGGAGATACCTAAATAGGATCTAGATAATAATGATTGGAAATTTTGTTTAAAATGGATTCAAACATCAGAAGATTGGTTGGATTTTTATGACCTATAGTGTCACATCCACTGATGAATTTATTTTATTCTTTAAAATCATAAAGTAAAGCTTTTTGACTTTCTTCCAGGTGCCAGTTATCTATTACAGAGTAACAAAGCACTCCATAACTTACTAGTGTAAAACAACAGTTTTATTATGTTCATGAGTTCTGATCTGGAATTCAGATAAGGCATAGTAAGCATGGTTTGTATTCTCTGCTTCATGGTTTCTGAGGTCTCCATAAAATAGAAACAATACAAATAAGAGTCTCTCCTTACAATGCAACAAAAGAGAAATCAAAACCAACCAAATAAATAAAATACCTCAAATCCCCTCAAAATTATTTTTTCATCTGGAATTAAAAAACAGAAACCCACTCTCCATGAAACAACTCTTGGATAAAAAAGAAAAATAAGCACCCTGAAATTACAGAATTTCTAGAAAATACTTATAATGGAAATACTACGTATCAAACTCTATGATATAATAAAAGTAGTGATTTGAAGAAAATTCACAGCCTTACATAAGTGTATCAATAAAAATGATATATTATTTTCTAACTTAAAAGTCACAAAAGTATACAATAGTGTACAAAAGAGGAAACTATAAGGATAAAAGCAGAGATTCGTGGGATTAGAAAAAGAATAGAAATAATGATGGTTTTTGAAAATATCTAACAAAATAAACAAGCCATTAGCTAATTTAATTTTGAAAATATGAGAGAAAGCATAAATACACAAAATAAGAAGTAACAAGGGGAAAATAACCATCAAAACATATATACATATGCACATATATGTGTATATGGCTAATTTCTGTAATTTGATCCAAATAATTTTGAAACTCAAAATGAAACAATGGATAATTTTCTATAAAATGAACTCAATAAAACTGACCACAGTAGAAATAGAAAGCTTAAATAGACCAATTTCCATAGGCACTATTGCAAAAAGTTATTAAAGCATTATTTACATAGTCACCTAGCCCAGATAGTTTACCAGGGAATTCTACAAAATCTTCAGAAACTATGTAATATTAATATTGCTAGTGTCAAAACAAATACTAATCTTGAATTGTTTCAGAGCACAAAGGAAAACTTTTGAATTTTCATGAACAAAATAGAACATGGACATCTAAATCTAATAATAAATATTTCACACACACACACACACACACACACACACACACACAAATAGCTATAGATCAATCTCATGGAATGTTAATATAAAATGATCCTATAGGGAACTGGTTTTTATGCCTTACTGGTTGAATTCAACAAAATATTAGAAACATATTTATATTTACATCCATTCTATTTTTTTAAAAATTATCACCTAACAGTGTGATGGTCATCCACAGAGATGCCCAATGAATTTACCTAACAGAGAAAAGTGAACTTATCTTCATAGGCTGCCTAAGCCATAGAACACATTTCTTGACTTTCACAGTGAATCCCAAGTGCCAGTAGAAGTTTTAACTTTTTATTTTGTTTCTGTCTTTTGTTCCTGCATTGAATTTGTTTTGATTTTGTTTCTGATTTGCAGAAACTGGTAAGTTATTCTCCTCTGGTGAGGTAGCAATGATTGAGAGTTTATTCTATAGTCTTATACAGGTGTTGGCAAATTAATTTTGCAAAAGGCTGGATAGTAAATATTTTTTGTTTTGTTTTGTTTTAAGATTTTATTTATTTATTTGACAGAGAGATCACAAGTAGGCAGAGAGACAGGCAGAGAGAGAGGGAAGCAGGCTCCCTGCTGAGCAGAGAGCCCGATGTGGGATGCAAGGCTTGATCCCAGGACCCTGGGATCATGACCTGAGCCAAAGGCAGAGGCTTTAACCACTGAGCCACCCAGGTGCCCCAGTATATTTTTGGTTTTAAGAGTCATATAGTCTTTGTTGCAACTACTCAACCCTGTCATTGTACTATAAAAGCAAACAGACATTATGTAAATGAATAAGCATGACTGGGTTAAATAAAACATTATGTATGGGAACTAAAGATTTAATTTTTCAAATTTTAATGTGTCAGAAAATATTATTATTTCACACTTACAAATGTAAAATCTATTCTTTGTGAAACATCCAAAATAGGCAGTGAGCCAATTTGGCCCACAGGCTGACTTGCCAACCTCTGATCTAACCATTTGGTGATTACTGTTCAATGATGATAAATGTCTATTTTCCGTGTTAGGTAAAAGAAAAGAAAATCTCATTTTTTAGTTTTTTTTGACTAATTTCCATTTTGAATTCAAATTGATTTAGAAATTCTGTACTCATTGGGAAGAATAGCATTTGATGTATGGAACAATATGTCTTTATGTTTGTGCTTAGTTTTGACCTATAGCTGAGGTTGTACAACCAATGAATTACAGTATTCTATGTGTTTCTTTGTCTGTATTTAAATGTTTTTACATGTCATTGTTTTTCTACTTCTGGAAGCTTTCAATGAATTATTCTATTTGTTTCATAAATTAAAATAACTCTGTTGGAATTGGCTTATAGAGATAAATAAGCACTTTTACAAATAAAATATTTCTAAACTTCCCAGAAAATAAGAGAATTAAACTTCTAATAGTTTAAATGAGCTGGACTTTAAAAAAAATCCTTCTTATAGAAATTGTTAATACAAAAAGATTTTGGAAGTGAGACTAGTTTAAAATATTTATTTTAAATAAATAATTTTTTTTCCCTGATTTATCAGTGTTAAGTATTGTACAAACACACATTTTATTCTACTTGGGTTTTTATCACCTAGGTAATATTATTCTGGAAATCCTAAATTCATACAATCTTATAGATCAATATACTGAATATACTGACAACATTCTTACACTATAATCCTGCAATTGCACTACTAGGTATTTACCCAAAGGACACAAAAGTACTGATTTAAAAGGACATATGCCGTATCTTCTTTATCCATTGGAGTATTATGCCTCCATCAGAAAGGATGAATACCCAATATCAGCATGCACTGGACTGGAGGAGATTATGCTGAGTGAAATAACTCAAGCAGAGAGAGTCAATTATCATATGGTTTCACTTGTGGAGCACAAGGAATAACACAAAGGACATTGGGAGAAGAAGAGGAGAAGTGAGTTGGGGGAAATCGGAGGAGGAGACTAACCATGAAAGACTGAACACTGAGAAACACACTGAGGGTTTTGGAGTGGAGGGGAGTGGGAGGTTGGGTGAGCCTGGTGTTGGGTATTAAGGAGGACACATATTGCATGGAGTACTGGGTATGGTGCATAAACAATGAATCTTGGAACACTGAAATTACTTTAAATATATATATACATAAATACTTTATATATATGTATATATATATATAAAGGAAACTGAATCCATATATATATATGTTTATATATATATATATATGGACATATGCCTTCCAATGTTTATAGCACATCATCAACAATTGCCAAACTATGGGGGAAAAAAGCAGCAACCAAGCTACGGAAAGAGCCCAAGTGTCCATCCACTGATGAATGGGCAAAGATGTGGTACATACACACACACAATGGAATATTAGCCATAAAAAAGAATGAAAGCCTAATCGTTTGCAATGAAGTGGATGGGGCTAGAGTATATTATACTAAGCAAAATAAGTTAGTCAGAGAAAGACAAATGCCATGTGATTTCACTCATATGTGGAATTTAAGAAACAAAACAGATGAACATAGGGGGAAAAAGAGAGAGGCAAACCATAAAACAGACTCTTAACATAGAGAACAAACTGAGGGTTACTGGAGGGGTGGGGAGTTGGGGAATGGGTTAAATGGTGATGGGTACTAAGGATGGCACTTGTGATGAACACTGGGTGTTGTATAAGTGATGAGTCACTAGATTAAATACTCGAAAGTAATATAACTAACATAACATACAGTTCCTGTATGTTAACTAACTAGAGTTTAAAACTTGAAAAAAGAAAAAAAAGGCAATCTGAAAGCCTCTTGGAAAAGACTATACAAGATACTCTAAACAATTGACACCTCAAAGAATAGTGTTTAGGTATAAACTCTTCAGCTGACATAACATAGGTAACTTTTAAAACATACCATTAGACTGAGTCAGGATTTCCAGGGCTCTTTTTAGTCCGGAAGTAAAAGGCTTCAGGAAACCAGACAGCTGACCCAAATTCATCAGATAAGAATTAATTAAGTAGCACTCACCAAACTGCTTAGAAAAATTTTATCATCACTATTTGCTTAGAATATTGTCAATGCTATTTTAGTGCTCTTTTTTTGACTATATGAAAAAAAATCCTTTCTCAAACTAGTTCTAACACTTAATTAGATAGACTTCTTTTATAAACTAAAATGAAACATTGTGAAGTGATATCTGCTTCTCAGTGAACCCCCAGATTCAGAAACTCTTATTGGTGTCCTTTCTTTAATGGCAATAGAGTCATTTGCATAGGTTTAAGTAGAATCTGTCTTTCTTTTTTAAGGCAATAATTGCACAAATTGATTATCCAACCAAAACCTTACTTTGAGTGGTATATTTGAGACTGATTCTCATTCAGTCAGTTACTACAAGCTGCCCAGGCTCCCCTATGACAAAAATTCTTAGTAAGCTATATATAAAAGTACCTACCAACTTAATGTAACAAAGTACCTACAAACCCTATAGCAAACATCATACCTAGGGTGAAATATTTTTTTAAAATTCTTTTTTTTTAAAGATTTTATTTATTTATTTGACAAAGAGAGATCACAAGTAGGCAGAGAGGCAAGCAGAGAGAGAGGAAGAAGCAGGCTCCCTGCTGAGCAGACAGCCCGATGCGGGGCTCCATCCCAGGACCCTGGGATCACGACCTGAGCTGAAGGCAGAGGCTTTAACCCACTGAGCCACCCAGGTGCCCCTAAAAATTCTTTTCGAAAATCAGAAACAAGTCAAGAATGCCTATTACTTCTATTTCTCTTCGGCATTATACTTAGAATAAGTATAATAAAACAATAAAAGAAAATCAAATTATAAATATTAGAAACAAAATGGCTATTATTAAAAGATATAATGATTGTCTGAAAGTCAAGATTCTACAGATAAACTGTTAGATTAAGTAAAGAGTTTAGAAAAGTTGCTGGATATATAGCCACTTATATTCCATGCAGCAACAAGTGGTTAGAAGGTACAATTTAGGATTACACATAATTTAGGAAAAAATGTGCCTTTTCTGAATAAAAAAACTTAAATAAATGCAGAACTATACTATATTCATGAATAGAAATTCTTACTATCATAAAGATTTCAATCCTCCCCAAATTGATCTATAAAGTCAAAGCATTTCAATAAAAATTACTGAAAAAGAAAGTTTTGTTTATATAAAGTGAAAGTTGTTAAATTTTATATGATAAAGCAAAGAGATAGGTTTAGCCAAAACACCCTTGAAAAACTAGGTAGGGGAGTTGCTCCAACAGATATCAAGACATGCTATGAAATTATTATACTAATTAAAACTCTCTGGTGTTGAGGTGCCTGGGTGGCTCAGTCATTAAGTGTCTGCCTTCGGCTCAGGTCATGAACCCAAGATACTGGGATCGAGCCCCAAATTGGGCTCCCTGCTAAGTGGGAGGCCTGCTTCTCCCTCTCCCACTCTCCCTTCTTCTGTTCCCCCTCTCTCTGTCTCTTTCTCTGTCAAATAAATAATAAAAATAAAATCTTTAATAAATAAATAAAATAAAAATTAAGCTCTGTTGTGTTGATACAGAAATAGGAAAATAAAGCAATGAACAGAATAGAAGACCCAACACAAGCCTGTGCACCTATAAAAAAGGATAGATTTGTAATTGCAGATAAGTGAGGAAGGGGTTATTCAATAAATGAGGCAATGGCAGTTTCCCAAATGGAAGAACAACTAAAATGGTTCCTATTTCACATAGTACATGAAAATCAATTTCAAGTGAATCAAATAGCTTGAATATTAAAGGAAAATCTATATAGTTTTAAAAAGAGAATATTGGGGCACCTGAGTGGAACAGTCAGTTGAGTGTCAGACTTTTGGTTTTGGCTCAGGGCATGATCTCAGGATCCTGGGATCAAGCCCAGAGTCAGGATCCCTGCTCAGGACGGAATCTGCTTAAGATTCTCCCTCTCCCTTTGCCCCACCCCCCACATGTGTGTGCTCTTTCTCTCTCAAATAAATAAATAAATCTTAAAAAAATAATTAAAAAAAGAAAATATAGAAGAGGATCTTAAGGACTTCAGGTTAGGAAAGGATTTCTTATTAAAGAAATTAACAAGGATAAAAAGGATTTTTGGATACATATAGATACAAGGGAGACTTACATCAGAAGTATTTCTTCGAAAGACATAACAGAAAATGTGTTTACAAACTTAATGCAACATAGAGAACTGACAATGATTATATTCAGGATATATAAAGAATTCCTATGAAGCCATAAGAAAATGACAGTCTCAAAGTCACCATGTTGGCTTCACTGAATAACAATATTACCCTAAAACTCAGCAGTTATAAAACAATGAACATTTATTATTTCACTTTCTCTGTGGGTCAGGAACCAGGTCAGGGGTGACTCAGTGCATCTCACCCAGGTCCCTCAAAAGGCTGCAACCAAGGTGCCAGGAGGTACCAATGTTCATATGAAGACTTCGTCAAGGGAGAAGCTCCTTCTGTGCTCACTGACATGGTTTTTGGTTGTTGGCAAGATTCAGTTCTTGGCAGTCCATTGGACTAAGGGCCCCAGTTCCTTGCAGCTTTTAGCCAGGGGCCTCCCTCAGTTCCTTAACATGTGGACCTCTCCTTGGGAACTTAAACACAACTCCTGACTTCACTCAGATTAATAGAGAGTGAAAGAAGGAGAGAGAGCAAATAAGACTGAAGCCATGGACTACTTGGAACCTAATCTCAGAATTGACATCCCATCATTTTTTCCCACATTTTATTTGTTACAAGCAAATCACGAGGTCTAGCTCTCACTCAGGAAGAGATTGCAAAAGGGCATGAAAACCAGGAGGCAAGGATCTCTAGAGATCATGACCTATAAAGGTCATGATAGGAAATGTACAGAATAAAAAGTCAGTAAACTTATTAAAAGATATTTAGCTTAGAAAAACTAAAAGCCTGACAATACTAAATGTTGGCAAGGATTTGCAGAAATAAAAGTGATAAAAATGTGAACTGATATGACTTTAGAAAATAACTTCTTTATCGCTTAAATAGAGTTCACCTGGCACATCATCTATAGCTTGGCAATTCCACACTCCAAAACCTAGTAATCTAGAACTCTCAAGTATGTATCCTAGAGCTTGCACATTAGAAGACATTCTTAGCCACATTTTTCATAAATGCAAAAAAGTTAGAAACCAGAATGGATAAATGAATGGTAGTAGATTCATACAACAGAATACTCAATAGCTGGGGCGCCTGGGTGGCCCAGTGGGTTAAAGCCTCTGCCTTCAGCTCAGGCCATGATCTCAAGGTCCTGGGATCGAGCCCTCCATCGGGCTCTCTGCTCAGCGGGGAGTCTGCTTTCTCCCCCCCCCCTCTCTGCCTGCCTCTCTGCCTACTTGTGATCTCTGTCTGTCAAATAAATAAATAAATAAAATCTTTTTAAAAAAGAATACTCAATAGCTGTATATATAAATAAATACTATGTGAAGAAAGCAAATCACAGACAAGCAGTATGGTATGATCCAATATAAGTGTTCAAAAAAGGAAAAGCTAAATATGGGGTGCCTAGGTGGCTCGGCTGGTTAAGTGTCTGACTCTTGGTTCCAGTTCAGGTTGTGATCTCAGGCCCCCATCTCATGGTCATAAGATCAAGCCCCACGTCAGGCTCTGTACTCAGCCAGTCATCTGCTTGGATTTTCTCTCCCTCTGCTCCTTCCCCATGCCCTCTCTCTCTCTCTCTCAATCAAGTAATAAATCTTTTTTTGAAGGAAAAGCTAAACAGTAGCAACTTTAGGAATACATTTATATAGGGTTACATCAATTTAAAAAAAGCAAAGCAAATGAATGATGTATACAAAATTAAAACTAGTTTTATGTAAGTGGGAGAAAGGGAGAAATAATGAAAAGGAGCTTGTAGGAAGCTTCTATAAGGACTGTGGTTCGAGAACCCATGAACAATTGAATCAATAACTCCTCATATTTCAATGAATACATCCCCTGAATAAAATGAGGGTATTCTTAGATCAACATCATCCTTACTGCTTTCTGTTTTTCTCCACCTAACACTTTTAAAGCATATTAAATATTGAGAGTGTATGTGACTTTATGTTTCCTTGAAATACGTTCTGGAAACAAGGGAATAAAATAACTAAGAAAGTAATGTGATTATCTGAGTTATAAGTGCAGCAATGAACTACAATTCAGTTCTCACAGTAGTGTCCAGTATTTTCATATGATGAATTTACAAAATAGTTTTTAAGAAAACAAAGAAACACGGGAGTCATATACATAAAAAATTAAAATATACAAAGGAACTCTCCAGTATGTGTAATATTGATACTCTTAGTACGAATAAGTTGGTTTGTATTATAAGCAAAATCTGAAAAATACTAATATGAAGTCAGAATGAATATTATAAATGAGTTAAATGATACAGCATAGTGGTTAGCTTAGCAAAATATTAGGTCTAAATTATTTGTCTCCAGTGACTCCTGAGAAGGGCTTATTTTTGTGGTTTGAATATAAAAAGCTCAGAAATGCTAATCATTCCGTCTGGAAATTAAAATCCTAAAGTGCTAGATTAATGAATGTTTCCAGTTAGCTCTTATATGCAGAATAGTAAAGATGTTGTGAATTTGTTTTGACAAAAGTGATTAGAATTTTTTTGACATTTTCAATACTGAGATTGAAGAAACCAAACATGATGCAGTATAATTTAGTAACACACCAATCTTTATGAAAACACAGAATGCCACTAAGTTAATTATATGATGTTACTAATTTTAGGAATACAAATTTTTCACAAGTTTGGAATCTTAAAAATAAAGCAACACTTCAGTGCATTGACCTTGTTTTCCTTGAAAAACAGATTTTTAAATTGCATCCTTTTCTACCTGCTTAGGGTTTGTAAACAATATATCATGAGGACATTGCATAGAGACATTTTACTTTTATTGTAAAATATGAAGATAATCTAAATTCTTGTATTAGTCAACCTAATGACTGTTGAGGCTTCATGTAGAATTATCAACTTACTAAATGAGCATAGTATAAAGTATTTGTCTTTTAAAAGAATTTTAAATTTTGATTACTTAGAGCCCCAAATGGAACAATCATTTTTTCCCTTCAACTACAATAATATATGTATTGGGAAATAAAGAAGAAATCTAATTATACTTTTTAAAAAGTTTTATACATGTAATAAGTTTGGGGCCTGAAGGGTAACAAGACTTAACTAGTTTCTCTCCCTTAAAGATCTCACAGTCAGTAGGGGGAAATATTATTAGATAATTCATTATAATCATAACAAGTGCAACTGAGAAGGAGTAAGGGTGCCCACACTATATAATACTATAATTGGCAATGAGCCACTTAGTTTGGGAATCTAGAAAGCACTCTAGAGGAAGTGAAGAGGAAAAATGAAAGAAAGGGAATAGCATGCAATGAGGCATCGTCCAAGCAGGAAGCTGCAGGACCTGCCAAGAACTTGAAAGACAGCTCTGTAATTGGGACACAGAGATCTGGGGGAGGAAAACGAGTGAAATCTATTTCTCTTCTCCATTCTAGTCATTATCCTGGTAAGAGTCCAACCACTTTTCCCTTGAGTACTGTACCTACCTCCTCCAAAATATTTTTGCTTAAATTCTAACTACACAGAGCAACCAGAATAATTTTTCTTAAGCTCAGTATTATTGTGATGATATACAATGATGAGTTACATGCTGTAATATATATATTCATATATATATGTGAATGAGTATATGAATATATATATATAAAATCATGTACATTGTGTGACTATACAGTCAGTCCTTAGCCATCTACTTTATCTTGCCATCATGTCCTGCCTCTCCCCATCTCAATCTGTGAACTCTCTTCCTTCAGGTCTCCCTGTACCTGCTCACTCTACTCCAGCCACACTAACTCCTCCTTGCACACCTTCACACCTGCAGCTTGCTCTTAGCTAGATGTTCTCCTAAATCTTCATGGCGCTCATTCTCTTCCTTCGCTCGACTCTGCTCACATGTCACCCAAACACTCTCATCAGACTCTCCTCCATCCCTCCATCCCTTCTTTTTTCTTGATAGCCCTTAACATAACTCAACAAGTTATATCTTGATTTGTTTACTCTCAGTCAACTTTTAGAATGTAATCTATGAAAGCAGAGATTGATTTGTTTAATGCTGTCTCTCCAGCTCCTAAAACAATGTCTGACTCATAACAGGGCTCAACAATATTGCTTCAAAGAGTGAATAAATGGAAGCGTTGCCCAGTATACCCTTAGTCTAGCACTCATTAACTGTGATGCCGGATAGCATAGAGATTATGCATTTAGTCTCTGGAGTTTGTACTGCCTTGGTTTAAATTCTACCCTGCCATTTATTAAAAAAGATTTTGGGCAAATCATCTAAACATTTTACCTTCAGTTTCTTCAATTGCAAATTAGGAATTGGAATAACAGTATGACCTCGAGGACAGTTTTTCAGTTTTTTGAGGGTTAAATGAGTTAAAATAGGTACCGTGCTTAGCACAGAAGCAACAGGGTTAGAGTATTTCTTTTCTCTATTTCCATTCCTTCTCCAATCACCCTCCCACACATGCTTGGGACTCCAGCTTATCTGCAAAATACTATAACATGATTGCAGCAAAATCTGTCAGTTTGATATTCTTCACATAGGAGGTGACCACTAGCACATAAAGTAACTTAGTATGAGTTAGAAAAGGTAGATGCTCTGGGTGGATGAATAGTAAAATGTGCCTCTTCTAGGCTGATGAAACCTTCCCATAGACTCCCAGAAGGATTTCAACCACCATTCCCTCATGCAGGTGACCTATGGAGCATAAAATATACAATTTTACACTGCTCTGCCAATCTCTGCCCTCTCATTTCTCCCAAAAGTTAAGTAACAGCTAATTTAACACAAGTTTTAGTGACTGCATTGGTCAGCATAAACAGAAACAAACAATACCCAAATCTCAGTGGTTGAAAAAAAAATAAAATACTGTATCTTCCTTCTGCTGCACATTAATCTCAGATTATCAGAGAGACTTTGCTTAGGTTTGTTTTTCAGGGGCCCACAGAGTAACCAGTATCGTGAAATTTCCCATATCAGAAGGAACAGACAGCTCTGGAGTGTCTCACAGTAGCATTAAATACATTAATTGGTCTGGCACATATCACATCTTCTCAGAATTCATGGGCCAGAACTAGTACCAGGATTCTATCCGGTCACAAAGAAGAAAATTACATTCCTACCATAAGCCCAGATTGTGGAGAATCAAAAAATATTTACCAACAGCACAAACAGCACTAATTACTGCCATAGAGAGTAAGTCTATGTGTAAGCTTGCTCTTCTCCAAGGCTGCCTCATCTCTGTCCCAGGATATAAAAGCAATATTAAGTCATTTCTTGGGCATTATCTCCCATCTGTTTTCATGTCCCAAAATAAACTTATTCATTGAAAACAGTAACCAGTCTTTCACAGACACTCTTACAGATAGTACATTATCTTATGCATAGAAAATACTTAATAATACAAATGGACTATAATTTGGTGTTTTATATATATGAGGTAGTGAATTCACATGGCAGTCTTAACTTTGATAGTAAGTGTATTATTCAGGGTTTTCCAGAGAGATAGAAACAATAGGATATATATAGATATATATAAGAAGAGATTTATTATAGGAATTTGTTCCCATGACTATGGAAGCCAAGCAGTCCCAGCCAGAGACCCAGGAGAGCCAGTGGTAGGATTTAGACCCAATCCAAAACCCAAGAATCAGAGGATCAATGGGTAAGACCTGGTGTAAATCTGAAAGGCCTGAGAACAGTAATGCTGACATCTAAGGGCAAGAGAAGGTGGATGTCCCAGCTCAAGCAAAATGAGCAAATCTGCCTTGGTGGAGGCAAACCAAGTATCCTATCGATTGCTGAATGGATAAACAAAACACAGTATATGCAGAAAATGGAATATTATTCAGCCTTAAAAAGCTAGGATAGTCTGACATATGCTATGATATAGGTGACCATTGAAGACATATGCTAAGTGAAATAAGCCAGTCATAAAGGACAATTATCATATGATTTCACTTACATTAGGTACATAGAGTGGTCAAATTCACACAAACAAAAAGTACCAGAGCAGTTGCCCAGGGTTGAGGAGGGAGAGGGAATGAGGAGTTAGTGTTTAGTGTTTCCAAGTTTCAGCTGAGGAGGATGAAAACATTTTGGAGATGGATGATGGTGATGGTTTCACACAACATGAATGCACTTAATGCCATAGAAAATGCACTTAAAAATGGTTAAATGGTAAATTTTATGTTATGTATTTTTACCATAATCATAAAAAAGAACAAGTTGCATTTTGAATATATTTTGAAGGTAGCCCCCCAAATCTGAAGGATTTTATGTGGGTATGAAAGAAAAAGAGGTTTGGGATTGGTCCAGTAAAATAAATGGGAAGACTCCAGGAGCTGGAAATCTGGGGAGAAAAATCAGAAGTTTGGTTATAAGATTGTGAGACTGAGGCTAAACAGGCAAATGGATTGTTGTAATTGACTGACTGACTGGTTTTCCTGCTTGTTGCCTTGCCTTAAGGTCTAATCTCAACATGGCAAAAGAGTAAATCTTATAAATTTAAGTCAGTGTTCACACCTCCACTGAAAATCCCCACTAGGTCCCCACCTCATTCAGAGCAAAATTTTGGTTTTTACTTTTGGCCTGCAGGGCTCCACGTGACCTCACCCTGTGATCTCTGACTCTTCACATCATTTGCTGCACTCCAGCAGCCCTTGACCTCCTAACTCTTTCCAGATCACCCCCAGCTAGACTCTTTCCCACATCCTTCACATTTGCGGACTCCCCTGCCTAGAAGGCTCTACTCTCACTGCACTGCCCAGCTATTGGCATGTTTATACTTCCTTCAGATCTTTCAGTTTAAATAGTGTCTTTTTAGTGAGGCCTTCCCTGACAGTATAAAATAGTTACCCGCCCCTCTGCCATCCCCTGCCTGCTTAATTTTTCTATCTACTAATTATTATCAATGATATATTTATTTGCATGTTTATTCATTTACTGCCCATTTTTAACCTCATAGGGTATAAACTCTGAGAGGCTGGAAATATTCTTCTATTTAGTTCACTAACATCTCCCATGTATTAGATAGAGTATCTTATCTGATATATGAAATCTTCTCTACAAGAACGAGTCTTTTCTGACCACTCCAGAGATGTGTTCAAAGCTGATTGTTGTTCCCTACTCTTAATTTGTAGTAAAATACGAACTGGGACTGTCCTGCTTACTTCTGTACTGTTTTCTTTAGTTATTTGCTATATAGTCTTAAATAGATTGTATTACCAGTACCACGCCTAAAATAATATTAATATTCAGTCACTATGTGCATTTCCAATTGTCCCATAAATGTAACTTCACAGTGTGTTCTAATCAAGATCCATATGAGGCCTTTACACTGACATTGCTTGATAGGAATTTTATGTCTCTCTCAACTTTCCCTAGTATCTTTTAAAATATCTTCTCTTTGGCTTATGAATTTGGCTTGCAATTTTTGTTGTTGCTGTTGTTGTTGCTCTTTTTGAAGAAACAGGGTTAGTTATCTATGGAGTGACCCATAGGGTGATTTCACTGATTACACCCCCATTCTGAGGTCTCAAATGTTCCTCTGTTCTATCTCCTATACATTTGTTGTTGAATCTCAGGAGCTCATCCGATTCAGGTCTGAATTTGGTTTTGTTTGGCAACACCACGTCAAATGTGGTAACGTGTTCTTCCATCAACCAGCCTTCATCTGTTCTTTCTGCCTTTGCTTAATTCCTTGCCCATTTTTCCTTTATTGGAATACTCAGGCTTTTATGCTTTTGCCATAGAGACATGTATCCATAAATAGCTTATCTTAAAATGCCATAACAGCATATTTATGGTATCATCCATGGTACCATATTTTATGTCTGATACAGAAACTTACTCTTCCTACTCAACTTTTTTCTCATCATCTATTAGAACTTTCATTTATTTCATTCATTTTAATAGGCATTTAGTATCCCAAAATAAGAAAATGCCATGATATATTCGTTTCCAATTCAGTTAATGCTATAATATTTGGTGTGCATATGTGTTCACCTGGATATAGAATTGCTCCGTCCCAAAGGAGGCACATTTCAGACTTCACCATCCCTTGCCAAATTGTTTTCCAAAGCCCTGATAAAAGTTCAAGCTCCCACCAGTACTGAGCACTATTCTTCCAAACCTACACCAATACATGGAATTGTCAGATTTTAAATTTTTGCTGATCAGTTATCTACAAAGTACTTTATTGTTTTTCTTTTCTTTTGCATTCTCTTACTGATGAATTTGATCACCTTGATACAATACGTTCGTTGCCAGGTCAGGCTTCCTGTGAATGACCTCTTCATGTTATTTAGCTACTTTAACCTGTTGAGACTTCTTTTAAAAATATTTTTCTTGATTAATTTATTGCAGTGCTTTTTTTATTCTTCAAAACAATCTTTGATCAGCTATTGAACTGAAAATATATCTTCTCCTAGACTTTAACTTGTCTTCTCACTGTGCTTATATTATTTTTTTGATCAAACTGTGCTATTTCTCCCTCAAAATTTATACTTTCATAGCTTGCTTAAACAACCATTACCTCCCTTAAAATTATAAAAATAGTCTCCTGGGCACCTGGGTGGCTCAGTTGGTTGGGCGACTGCCCTCGGCTCAGGTCATGATCCCAGACTCCCAGGACTGAGTCCCTCATTGGACTCCCAGCTCCATGGGGAGTCTGCTTCTCCCTCTGATCTTCTCCCATCTCATGATCTCTCTCACTGTCTCTCTCTCAAATAAAAAGTAAAATCTTGGGGCACCTGGGTGGCTCAGTGTGTTAAAGCCTCTGCCTTCAGCTCAGGTCATGATCCCGGGATCCTGGGATCGAGCCCCACGCCTGGCTTTCTGCTCCTCGGAGAGCCTGCTTCCTCCTTTCTCTCTCTGCCTGCTTCTCTGCCTACTTGTGATCTCTATCTGTCAAATAAATAAATAAATAAATAATCTTTAAAAAAAAGTAAAATCATTAAAAAAGATTAAAAAAATAGTCTCTTATGTTTTTCTTAAAGATTTTGGATTCTTTTACTCAAATTTCCATCTTTAGTCACTTCTGTTTCTTTCCTATGATCTGATAGATGAATACCCTTTTCATTTTTTTCCCATAGAGATAACCATATTGTCCCCAGACTGATCACCGGACAGTTTTCCTTTCCACCATTGATTTGTAATGTCATCTTTGTGGTTTACCAATTTCCCAGATAATGGAGAGTCGATGCCTGAGATCTCTATTTTCTTCAATTTATGAAATTATTTATCATTATATTCAGGTACTATTTACAGTTTGGGATGAAAAGTTCATAAAAAATAAATTTTTTTAACTAAGAAAAGATTCAGCCAAACATTAGTGGTTCACTCACAGCTCATTTCCAACCATCTACCAATAAACTACTGCCATTTTAAGAGATCACTTCATCCATTTGTGTGTCCTAGTGCACTTGCCAGAATCCTGGAATTGCTGCAAGCAAACACATTGTATATTCCCTCTCTTGGACAAATTCCCCACCTAACATTCTCTCCCCACCCCCCTTCCTCCACCCCTGGCCTACACAGTGCCCCTTCCATATTCATGGCTCACATGAGCCCTGCACATGTCACAGTTCACCAACTTCCCTGGATTATTCACTTGCTTTTCTTCCCCCATGAACATTTTTTTTCCTGTTGCCTGTGAACTCTGAAATACGTGTCACGACTGAAGAAACGATCAACATAATATTACAAATCTGGAAGTGTTTATTGAAAGGCATGTCTGATAAACATTGAACGCTTGTGGTTCAAGAATTATACCTTAAGCAGAGGATAAATGCAAATTTACCTGTATAATTTAAATGTAAAAAAAAAATCTAGCAGCAATGAAGGTTACTATAAATATTTCCTTTCTACTCTTTTTTGGGTTTATCTATTTGACCTCCTTTCTAGCCTCTGACATTTTTTTGGCCAACTTAGTACTAATATGTCATCAGTCAAGCCACCAACAACAAGGAAATCCTATTGTAGGAAAAAAAATTAAAGGCTTTAAAATATTGTTGATTGAGGAACATAGAAAACATCATTTAAAAGCCTTTTAAATTACCATTCCCTCCATTGCTGCTAAATTTCCCTTTGTCTCATTTCATGCAGCTGGTCTGAATGATGACAGAGTGGTTTGTGATTATGTGGGTGACATTAGGCGCCAGCTGAAATGGACACTAAAGGAAGAATCCAGCATCCTGCATTTATAATTCCTGCTACACTTGGCACTGCACCAACTTTACAAATATGCAATCCCCCTCCCCCTCCTTTTTTTTTTTTTCCTGTAAATCCCATGGCCAATGAATGCTGCTATGGCAACGAAAGCCAGGAAAGCCAGGGGGGCCTTGGCTATAAAAAGAGTTTTTAGAGCATCATGGTAACTGGAAGCCTAGTGGCAGACTCTCAGGCAACCATACATTGTTAAACATCCTGTCTAGAAGCAAATGCTTCTACCAAATTTATTTACCTGTGTTGTCGAATCACTTGCTACAGAATTCTAAGGGCTCTTATTGCTATGATGGTTTTCATTTTCAATTATTGTATGGTTCATTCAAATCACACAGGTACATTTCCAACAGTTATAAGAAGCTTCCTAAAATAGACTTTTAGAAACTGAGCACAGCTGTCAAAATAATGTTATCGTCTTCAAGAATCTGTTTCAAAGATAGTTATTCCAAAGAAATTTAAAAGTTATATTCCTATATTAGCACACTAAGTAGTTCATACCAGTTTAGTAAATCAAATATTCCATACTGCTAGCTTAATAAGATGGGGAGTCATGCATGAAATGACTGCCAGGTTAATGACATAGGGAGCCATGCATGGCATGTATTTGCATATAATAGCACAGAATGTTCTCCTAAATCCTTTAAATTACTCATCAATTCTTAAACAGGCATTTAACTAAATCCTCATTCAGGATCAGGAAGAAAGTTTGTGGTTTTTTGTTTGTTTGTTTGTTTTAAAAACACCTACATATTTGAAGTAATTAGATTGGAGCTAAACAAAACCTAAAGGATTATTTTTGGTTGGAAATTCTAGCCTTGGGGAAAGGGTACAGATCTGCATAAAGAAACAAACACATCTCCTGGACCAGGCTAGGGCACACACCAGCAGCCACTCTGTTTCCCATCACTGCCTCTATCATATGCACAGTGAGCACAGATCAGAAGTTTCACCACTAGCCTCAGAAATAAAGATGTATATCTAAAGCAGTGCTAACAATGTAAATTGAGTCTAGAATGGTTTATTGTGTACAGTGTTTTGATGGGTCTAATTCTGAATAAAGGAGCAGGATTTCTTTCACTTGACAACCTGTATACTCAAGGTATTAAAGAATGTCTTTACTTTCAGATAACCTTGTTTTTACTGGTTGTGTAATCTTCTGCACAAAATGAGTGACTGCTTATAATCAGAACAATTATAAACCTCAGCTGTTAGAGGAAATCAGAAAACACTGCACTGATGTCACACAAAGGCTATTTTTGGTGTTTGAGAGTGATGGTCTAACCAAGAGCTTCATGAATACTCACAAGTACTCATTGTAAAATGAGTTGTATAATAATCAAGCTCCAAAACCAAAACTCACCCAATGAAGAAAGGAAAAGAGAAAAATGCAAAGATTTAGGTAATTGGTTTTCTCTTCCTATTGTGTCTAATGGCAACTAATCTTTGAGCATTACTTCTATGCCCAGTGCTTGATCAAGCACATCATTTTGTAGACTTCACAATAATCTTCAGTGTACCATTTTCTCCATTTCACAGATAGGAAAACTGAGGTTCATAAAAGCTAAGTACTTTGATCAAATGAGAAGCTGAAACTAGGTTTTAAACTCTCCTCTTTTAATTTAAACCCCATTTTCCTTCCACTAACCACACATCTTTCTGCAGTGTATTTATTAACAGAGAATAAACTGTTTTGAGAAAATAGGGGAAATGGGTTCAAGAATTTTTTTAAAGATTTTTTTTTTATTTGACAGACAGAGATAACAAGTAGGCAGAGAGGCAGGCAGAGAGAGAGAGGAGGAAGCAGGCGCCCCGCGGAGCAGAAAGCCAGATGTGGGGCTCGATCCCAGGACCCCGGGATCATGACCTGAGCTGAAGGCAGAGGCTTTAACACACTGAGCCACCCAGGCGCCCCAAGAAATTTTTTTAAAGAATAATTTATTTATTTTAGAGACAGATTGTGTGTGAGCACATGCATCAGGGGAGGGGCAGAGAAAGAGAGAGAGAGAGAAAAAAAAATCTCAAGTGGACTCCCTGCTGAGCACAGAGCCTGACTCCCCTCCACTGGGAGCGGGGGTTGATCCCAGGACCCTGAGATCATGACCTGAGCTGAAATCAAGAGTTGGACACTTAACCAACTGAGTCACCTAGACGTCCCAGCTAAAGAATTTTTTTAAACAGTGTCCCTGATTTGCTGGATTTCTCATACTATCGTCATTAACCTTTAGTTCTAATACCGAAGAGAGATGAATGCCATCACCAATCACTTCTTATGGTACAGCTACTCTTTCTGGGAGTTTTGGTCATTTTAACCTGATTATATGGTAAATTAACAACAGGGTGTGTTTTGTCACTAACTAATACCTTAAAGCAATTCTAAAGTGTAACTGGAAATATTTTTTTAAAGATTTTATTTATTTATTTGACAGAGAGAGATCACAAGTAGGCAGAGAGGCAGGCAGATAGAGAGGAGGAAGCAGGCTCCCTGCCAAGCAGAGAGCCCAATGCGGGGCTCGATCCCAGGACCCTGGGATCACGACCTGAGCTGAAGGCAGAGGTTTTAACCCACTGAGCCACCCAGACTCCCCTTGTAACTGAAAATATTAAGCAAAAGCCCACTCATTGACAACAGAAGCAGAAAGTGTCTGTGTGAATATTTACATATGGTCAGTGGGTTGACATAAACTCCATGAAGCAATGTTTTCTTTCAAGTGTAGCACTTCCTTAAGTGTTCATTATGTCTGATTGGAAAATGAGCTCCTTTCCAATAAGATGGGTAGTCTTGCTGTCAGATAAAATAGTAGCCATAGCTATAGCATGTGTGACTCTGACTAAGGTGGGTTTAGCAGTCATCTGCTGAAACATAAGTGATTTACAGCACTTACTTAACATCCAACCAATAAATATAACAATATTTTTTTAAGTTGTATAATGTAGTTGCAGAAAACTATAGAGAAGCAAGTTGTTCTTTCTTTCTACTTGACTCATAAGTTGCACATCAAGAAATGCATTTATAAATAAAGAAAACATAGATATCTGATATGGAGACAAATTACGGAGATAAAAAGGTGAATAAAGCATAGTTTTTTGCCCTTCCGGAGCTTATAGTCAAATGGAGGAAGTTCCCTCAAACATTTACTCCTGTAGATTCTACATCATAGAGATGTTGGAACACAGAGAGATAAATTTAGCCCAAGCGGGGTACGGAGGTCAGGAAAAGTTCCCCAGGTGACATCTAAGTTGAAAATGACAGGATACAAAGGACTTAGTCCGGCAAATGTGAGAGAGAAGAAACATAGAATGTCAGTCAGACTTTGGAGTGAAATTCAGCCAGAAAAACAGGAATTATATGCAGCTCAGGAGGCCTGGTGGGGCAATAGCCATGTCAGGACCCAGGCAGTGTTCAACTTTAGAAAACTCTATAATAGCTTAAATGTTGAAACTCAGAACTAAACTAAGCTATTGTTCAATGTGGTTACAATGGGGATATTTTCTGATCCAAAAACAGGGGGATAAATTATTTGACAAGGTTGACTATGTACAATAAGGTGAACTGCTGAGGTCTGATTTTCTCAAAAAATTTGAGTTACCTAATCACTGACAAAAGAAAGTAAATTTAATCTGAATTAGGTAATAAATTACTCATAATCTCTGTTTTTCATATAGTCTGGAGATACTAGTCTCTTACTGGTTTAACTTTAACTTTCTTCTTAAACTGCAAGTAAAAAAAAGTTGGATTACTCATGATCCTTGACTCATACCAACCTATAACATATCTTTTTTTTTTTCCTTTTGTCTATTTATTCATTTTTGGTAATGTAATACCTTCCTGGAAACCCACTACTCCAAAACAAAAGCTATGACCTACATAAGCTGCATCTAACTTTATAGTTCCCTTTATCACCAACCTATTACCTCAAACCAGGTAATAACCATCCTGAATCACATTAATTATTTTTTTAAATTGATTTAATAAATTGAGGCACTATCACTAATTAATCTGGGTTGACAATCATAAACAGAAACACATGGAAACTCTTCCTTTTTTAAAGATTTATTTATTTATTTTAGAGAGAGCGCTTATGCACTAGAAAGGAGAAGGAGAAAATCCCAAGAAGACTCCCCACTGAACAACACTATGATCATGACCTGAGCTGAAATCAATGGTGGATTGTCAACTGACTGAGCCACTGAGGAGCCCCAGCAACTCTTACAGATAATTCATTAGAATGGATTTTATCTTATTAATTTTGATCTTTGTCAACCATTACTTCAAGTTTACAGGCAATTAGAAATAAACTACCTCAACAGTTTACTCCACTGTACACAACTGGTCAGCTCAATTAATTAGATACACAATACTTTTTATCAATGCACTTTCTCCTCAGATCAATTAAAATTTGTTTCTGCTATTTGCATATAAGAACCATAACTAGTATAATTTCCAAAACTGTAAAAAAATATGGAAAAATAAACTTGAAAAATACAAAAGAAGGTAGAAAACAACAACAACAAAAAGGTGGGGAACAATAATTAGAAAACACAAAATAATATGTCAGAAATACAGGCAAATAGATTAGTAAGCACAATAAATGTGACTGGGTTAAATTTAGCTATTAAAGGACTAAGACTCAAAAAAAAATTCAAAGACTCACAGGATTTTTAAAAATCCAACTTTATGCCATTTCTATTTATAAGATTCCAACCAAAAACAAAATAACATATAAAGTTTAAAGGTAAAAAAAATGGGAAAAATATATTTCAGGAAAATATTTTGCACCATTTTTTCTAAAAGCAATTATTAAACATGTATTCCATTCCTTCTTACCTCTGCCCACACACTGCATTTAATTATCATAGGCATTACTTATGCTAAAGAATAAGGCTCCTTGCTTTGTTATCTGGAATAGGAACATTTTCATTCCCAAGTTTTCCTAACACTTCAATTAAGTTAAATTGTTAATCCCTATCTATAGAAAACAGTGAGAAGTGGAAATCCTAAAAAAGTGGTACAAAACTGACTCAGAATCCTCTTATCTTTGATCTTCCATTCTGATGTATGGGAAAAATAGAAGTGACATTATATAATTACAAACTTAAGAAAAAGAACACCAAAAAAAAAAAAAAAAGAAAAGAAAAGAAAAAGAACACCGATTCTGAAATCAAACAGATCTGGGTTTGAATCCAAAATCTGCCACTGACTGGGTATGCACAATGAATAAAATCTTTGATTCTGCCAAGCCTTAGTTTCCTCTATTAAAAAAAAAAAAGAAGAAAATAGAAATGATCACCTCTACTTTTAGGGTTTTCATAAAGATTTAATGAGATAATTAATCAAAGTAGTTGTTCTTAGCCTAATTGGAATCACCTGGAGAGCTTTAGATAGTACTGGTGTCTGACTCCCTCCCCCAGAGATTCTGATGTAATTGGTCTGGAAGAGAACCGTACATATTTTTTTACAGCTACCTATGTGATTCTAGTGTGCAGTTAAGGTTGAGAAACATTAAATATACAACCTAGCACATTGCATGGTATTGAGAAGGCATGCCAAAATTTTAACTAGTATGATGATGGTAATGATGATGATAAAGGTGATAAATTTCAGCTACAAAATTCAGGCAGTGAAACTGACCTAGTGTAATTATTCCTCTACAGAACTCAAGAGAGAAAGAAGCCACTTAGCATGGAGATTACCAGAAACTTTGAAATTATACACATACATTATTTCATAACTCTTAACTTCTAATCTTCTATATAGCCTATGAGATAAATATCACATTGATTTTAGGAGTGAAAATTACTCAGAAATTTCAATTGCTTTGTAAAGGTGACAGATTAGGGAGTAATTAAAAAACAGAATGTAAATTTAAATCTTTATTCCAAGTTCAATACTGCTTATATTATACCACAATTGTCTATAGGGGGCAAAGGTAGAGTTGTCCTTCGTAGAATTACAGGAAATCTTCTAAGCTTAGAAAGTACTCCTGAAATCATGTGATGATTGGAGTAAAGGGTATAGTTATTGCATTCACTAATGATCTCATTAGCTTGTGAGTAGTTTGAAGCCAAAGACTGTTTTGTTCATCATTACATATCTAATGATTTGCACAGTAACTGGCACTTAATTAGTGTTCAATAAATGTTTGTTGAATGAATATTAGAAAAATCACTTCCAACAATTTAAGGAGAGTTAGAAAAACAAAGCAATGTCAGTATCTGAGAATGAAAACTCTATGTGCATTATTTTCAATTAAAATTAATGACCATAAGAATTTATTAGAAGTGTATCAAACAAGAATGCTTAAAGCAGAAAACAGAACTTATTGCTTCCTCCTTCTCTCTTTCTTTCATACATACACACACACACACACACACATACACACACACACAAAACTAATTCAAAGAGTATTATTTAATATAGAAAGGCATTCCTTATGTATAATGATTTTAAAATTATTTAACAAACTTTATATTTTATTAGAACATATCCATGATGCCCTCCCCACTTAAAATAAAGTTGATTGAAATCAGATATGTAAGTTTTTTTTAATTCAAAATATTACCTAAGGTTTGCTCACATACAGAAAATAAAAATCAATACAACTGCCTACATAGATGGGATAAAATATTCTTAGATGGCATAGATTAGAAAAACTTTTAATGGAAGTGAAAAGTAAGCAAGAAGCAAACTCATTATTCCAAAGAAATAATTTACTACCTACAGTAAATGCTAAAAATGTACCACATATATCACAGTAATTACACATCACTTAGCTGGCTTTATTGATGTGATATATTTACATGGTGGTCACTTACTGTCTTTTATGAGATACTCTGAGATAGATCATTTCCTAGTGAATGGTGATAAAATGATTCAGATACTTCAGAAACTGTATTTCAGAATATAGTAGTAGTGTTTTTTGAGGGCAAGGGGAGGGTGAATCATAATGTTCTATCCTCCACTTAGAGATAAGCATTTAGTAACCTGAATAGTTCACATAATGTCACATGACTTTTAAAGGCCACATCACCTTGGGGTGGTTGGGGGTGGTTAAGGATGGTTGGGGAGAGGAGGAGAACTGAGGGGCACTTCATGGAGAAGGAGGGCTAAGTTTGGCTTGGAGGCAGCAAATAATTTGAACAGGAGAAGAAAATGCGTTGGGAATCCCAAACCATAGAACAAATGATCAAAACTCTGGAATAAGTTATAGAGAGAAAAAAAACAAGGACATCGGATTAGCCAGAGCTGAAGGTTTGTTGAAGAAAAGAGTGGGAGTCAGGCTTAAGAAGTTGAGTTAGGACTGGGTAGAGGAGCCTTTCAAAGGAGAGGCTCAAGAAATTTGATTTTATGCTGAGCCAACTAGAAACTTGAATGACACAGGATAGACTAAATTATGCTGAGGTTGAAAACAAAAATCTTAATTGCTTTTTAAAAAGTTGAACTCTGGTTCCTGCTACATATTCACCTCAAGTTGGTGAGGGGTTCTCTTTGTGTTTCCACACCTAGGGATAAGTGTTAACCATCTGAAAGGTCTCTGCCATCTAAAATGTCACATTGAAGGGGGACAAGAAAGAAGTTATGCACACACATAGGCTCTACAGTTACCCCTTTGAAGTGACATCTACTCTACCATCATTTCATTGGCCATATAATCATGTCTAATTCCACAAAAGTCAAGAAGGATAATCCTACTGTCTGGAGTACCAGGCTGATACTGATGAAGAGCGCTAATAACCAGTCTGATAGCTTTGCTCAAGTATATTATGTTACATCATTAAAAATCGGTTTAGCAACAGCACTTGGTTGTGGAGTGCAAACAGATGGAAAGGACAGAGCTAGAGATAGGGAAGCTGGTTATCACAATTGTGTAGGTGTAGCAATGAAAATCTAAACTGAGGGAAAGAAAAGAAGCACAACCATGAAAGACCCTGTTGAAGGAATATACAAGAATGACCTGTTAACTGATTGTGGAGGAAGGGCCAATCTTGAAGGTGATTAAAAGATTTCAAGTTTAACATAAAATGATGCTTCTCTTAAAAGATCAAGGAAGAAGCAGTGTGGGGAACAAGAGGAAGTCAGTTTTATATATAAGTATTTTTCAGGTGGAAGTTCAGGGAGGAAGCAAAACTGGGTAGCTGGAGAGTTTGAGGTGCAAGATAGTCTCACTGGAAGCTCCAGCTGACCCATGGGAAGTTCTGAAGAATGGATGCTCCCCTCAGAACTGTCCTGAGTCAAGGTTAGAAAGCTGGGCCTTTAAATCTATAAGAGGTGTGACAATGGGACAAGGTGGCTGTCTTAGTTGAGATAATTCCTGGAAAGGGAGTGCTGGCAGTACTCCTGGCAGCTGGCATGACAAGCCCTTCTTTTCTGAAGGGGATTTGGAGCAGCACATCACAGTATTGTCACAATTACAGATGCCTAGATTTAGCACATGTGAAGATAAGAGACAGGACCTGAGAAAAAACGTTTAGAATAACCAAAGAGAATATAAATATTTCGTGAGGTAAACCTTTTTCTTTGGGTTGGTATTCCCATAGGTTAACCTTTCACTGATCTGAGCTGACCCTATGTATAATTCACAAGCATGACATTCCTTGGGGAAAAATCATAGACCATGGCCTCCCCGTCAAGCAGCCTGAGAAGTATATGGGGACTCAAGCTATCAAAACTTCTTGTTATCTTAATAGCTCACTCAGGTTTTACCTCTGAGATTTTCATCTAGCACCTACATAATCTGAAGAATAACGGGCTGGTCATATTAAAATCTGAGGGACATGGTTTCATTTCTTGGGTGATTTAATTACTGTCTGGCGTTTAACTTTGGTTAAACACTTTTGGTGTTTAATCTTTGTTATGACTGCTCAAATGTGAAGTGTGCCCATCAACCCCAGGAGGGGATCAAAAAATCTAGAGGCAGAATTTGCTTAAGGATCAAGAGAGAAGGATCTCCCTTGACAAGATAAGGGACATATAACTAAACACAAAAAGAAACAAATGTTTCTATAAAATATATCAAGCCAGCTTGTATTATTTATTCTCATTTCTGTACAAATTTGTTTGTGTGTATCAAGACAGAAAAAAACTATAGATGAATATCTACTCATGTATAGGGTAACCGATGACATATCAAGTGAACAATATCAAGTTTCATGCTACTACTCTGATAATAAAATAATCAACCAACCAAAACTACATTTTTTGCCTTTATGTACTTGTATTCCTTTGTATGAACAAATAGAAAAGCAAAATTAGCAATTTATGAGACTAGGAATGAAAGGAATGTGTGATAATTGGCATTTTTATCACATCTTTGTTGTATATTGTTTCACCAGTTACAATAAAAAAGTATTTGTGTTGTAAGTTGAAGAATATATGAGGCAATACACACAAATGAATAAAGATATAGCAACACTTGAATCCTATTCTTAAAGTCAGGATTTTAGTGCTGCTTTTTAAAAAGCAAATATGGGAGCAAATATGGGAACCAAAACACCTGTCAGGAGCTTGATGTGCAAAAAGAAGCATATACGATACAGGAGGAAATACTGGCTCTTTTGCCTATAGCAAGCAATATAATCTTCATCTAAGTAGCAATCTGAACTAATTAGCCTGTGTTGTCCATATAGGGCTATTCAGCCATTCAGAGTAGACTTTTTTTTTTTTTTAACCAGAAATGGTACAATGACCAGAGAAAAATAATTAAAGAATGAGTTCATGAATTGCCAGGGTCAGTTTGGATGAAAGATATTTGTTTTAGATCTTTCCTCATAAAGTACTAGTTCAGTTGCTCTATAGGAGACGTGTAAAGATTTTTAAAAGAATATAGTGTTATTAGAAAAATATGAAAAAGGAGCTTTTCCAGATGGGAAATTCTAACAGAGAAGGAAAATTATACTTGCTAGTGGAAAAACCAAAGATACTGGATTATCTGATGATTTACAATGGACTAATTTAAAAGGCGCTAAAGGATCACTGTTGAAATTCCTTTAAAAGATTCGCAAGAGGGTTGTATTTTGTAAATGGGAAAACTGAACTCCAGAAAGATTTCTGGATTATGAATTATAGCAAGATCTTTAAATATATTAGAATAGATTAAAATCGAATAAACCACATACATAGAACTCCACCAAATTTCTTCCAGTGTCGGAAAACTTCACAATTTTTAAAAATTTCCTCCAAATGTCAGTTTTCATAGTTTGCAGCTTAATTCAATGTGGAAAGTTTTCTTTCAAAAGTGAATTGCGCATAATCACATTCCATAGAGCTTGCTATATCAAAAATATCTACAAAATTCAGTTCTATCTTATTTACCTGGTTCCTACCTAGCCAGACTTCCAGTTAGGATGGATTTAGTGTACAAGTAAACCTATTTTCTTAAAAATGAGGCCAATACATAAGAAGAAAATTCTATTAGGGAAAAGTACCTATAATCTTAGCTGAATGATCTAAAAAAAAATTACATCCACTTTTCATGAAATGAAAACCACAGGACTTCATAAATTCTTCCTTTGTAGAGGACAACTTGGTGTATCTGTAAGCATGATCCATCTGTACAATATATAAAAACAACTCGGAACAGGCCGTGCAAGCCAGCCAAGGCAAGCAGAGATCCCACTGTGCAAACCCGAATCCCGTGCAGACAATTCCAAGATTATTTATTGCACCTTGGTGTTACAGGGAATGAAGGCGACTAATTGTGCATAATCATTTTTCAAATGGCTTCCACATCAAAAATATCCATTAAAGTCAGCACTACATGATTTTTCTGGCTCCCAGTCTCTCCAAGCCTTTAGTTTATGTTGATTTGTTTTTCATGTAACCAACTGAGCCTGCAATGTACCAAGCACTTTGCTAGGCGCACTCACATACATTGTATAATTCAGTCTCTAACACAGACCATCCACACAGGTTATGCCTTCTCCCATGTTATGGCTGAATAAACTGAGGTCAAGGAACATTCAGCAACTGGTCCAAGGTCACACAACTAATTAATGACTAAGTGGGGGTTAGTTAGAGGCTCAGGAAATCTGACTTCAAAGGCTAATGTATTTCCACCATCATGCTGTCTCCAGGGAGTTTCTGCTCAAGACATCTTTCCTTTCATGTATTAAAAAAAATCAAAATTATCGGGCTAAAGCCCTAGCTTCTCTTTATTCTTATTCAGGAGATGAATGGACTAATTATCCTGATATGAACAGTTAATGAAACCACTGTTGATTCAATGGAGACACTGAGATACTTTACAGAATGAAAAAACTCACTCTGTTTAGTCACATTAAAAAAGAATTCCACAAATATGCATGTATGTGTAATTTTACATATGAAATCCTCCTTCTCATTGAGGCACTGCAAGTCACCTCTCTTCACCAGCAAACTCCATGTTCACTCTCCAGCACTTGGGAATAGGTGGTTGGCTTTTTGAAGTACACCATTTCTTTTGATATTCCTCTCTCCCTCTTTTCCTTCTCATCTTCTCCCCAGGGAACAATGTCCCATGTTAACAATCTGATAAATATCCTTCTGCACTTTCATCCATGTTCATTTATTTACATGAAATACACACATGCATGAGTATTCATACCTACCATTATATAATACCTATAAATAGAGGAAGGTATGTCTTTCTTTTAAAAAAGAAGGATGATACCAAGAAAGAAAGAACTATGATATCAATCTTGCTTTTCTCACTCAAGAATCCCTCAGGCAAACCCCTCCAAGTTAACTAGCTTACTCTTTGATTCATTATTTTTGTT
The DNA here is from genome assembly GCA_003697995.1 of Taxidea taxus jeffersonii. Taxonomy (NCBI): domain Eukaryota; kingdom Metazoa; phylum Chordata; class Mammalia; order Carnivora; family Mustelidae; genus Taxidea; species Taxidea taxus. The sequence continues at coordinate 128,359 of ML108206.1, read as the reverse complement.
GGTTTCATGATATTTGCCAATGCAATAACAACCATCTATATATGTACATTTTTATTTGTTGGTATTTTTATTTCTATGAAAGCGATTCCAGGAATTGAATTGCTAAGATACAAACTGTGTAGTAGTAACTTTAATAGATATTGTCAGATGGTTTTCAAAGAAGGCGGTAGCCTTCACAAAACCAGCTACAATGTATGAAAGTACCCTTTCCTCTGCATTCCTGGCAGCAACAGTTCTTGAGTTTTGCCAGGTGGATGGGAATAAAGTGATATCTCACTATTATCTTAATTTGCATGTTGCTTGCTATGAGTGTATCTGGACATCTTTTCACAAATTTTTGGCCACATGGATTTAGTCTTTGCTCATTTTTTTGTTAAGATTTTATTTATTTATTTGACAGAGAGATGCACAGCCAGAGAGGGAACACAAGCAGGAGTCTGTCCTGAAGACAGACACTTAACTGAGCCACCCAGGCACCCAGTCTTTGCTCATTTTCTATGAAGTTTTTCTTCATCTTGTTCTATAAAGGTCTTCGTATATTCTGGAGATCAACCCTTTGTACAATAAAGATATGTGTCCTTGTTTTTTTGTGTGTTTATTACAAAATATCAATTTTCTTTCAGGCTTTGTCTTTTATCAAACATAAATTAAGTGTAACAGGGAATAAGAAAGAATTATGAAAACACAAAAGAGTGTGGTAACCTCTGTCCCATAAAGACTCAGCTATTAGAGGCTAATAGGATAATATTGTATACATACATGGTGCTACTCAACATTGCCAGGTGTGATCTATGATGACAAGTCAAAATTGTGGGAGAAGCAGTTGGTGATACATGGCATCATACTAGAAGGAGAGAACACAGTGCAGAGCATAATGTGAAGAGTAAACTCTGGAGCAAGGGGGACTGGCATAGCCCTTGAAATGAGATTAGATGGTTAACATCAGAATTTAGGAGCTTTGGGTACTTTAGCATCCAAACAGATTTCTCTCATTTTATTGATATAGGAAAAATAAGATGCTTTTCATAATAAGATCACAGGTAATAACCGATACCAATTATCAATAAATACATAATTTTAAAATAATATTCAACAACAATGGCTCAATTATTTATATTTTGGTGCTAAATCTGTTTGTTCATGCTTTTTTTGAATTATGAGAATATTGTCTTAAAAATCTATTTTATAATATTAAAAAAATCAACCTAAGCCAGGCATCTCTCTGAATGGTTAGAAACAACTAGTTTCCACTCATTCCTTTTAAAATTCTATAACATGTGGAACTAGGAGAGAACAAGACTCAAGTCTGGTTCTTGTTTTCGTTCCTTTTCACTTGTGATGTGTGACGACTGATGCCAATTGGTAGTAGAGGTATTCCATCATCACGCCATTAATAGATCTCACCAGAACAAGATTTCATTACTGTGTATATTGGATAAGGCCCTGCCAGAAGGCCTTCAATACCCTAAGGAAAAGATGTGCTAAGTCCCCACATTAGGTACAGCAGTCTTGGGGCAAAAAGTTGAGGGTTTATACTGGGTTCGAGGAGCCTTGATCAAGATATTTCCCCAGGGTGACAAACCCATAATTGCACTTATCAGCTTTAGGCTGCCTTGATTAATGCAACCTTCTGTGATTTATCACCCAGACTATTTTAAAACAGGTGCTCTTCTCTTTGTAATAGACTGGAGATTTTCATGAATGACAATGCAGGCTTGTTTCATTTACTTGTTCGGGAGACATTTCCTGAGAACACATTACAAGTAAACATATCCAGTCATTTTGTAGAGACCTGGGATTAGATGATGTCCAACTGGAATGTTTTTCTACTTAGCCTTCTTCATGCTTTAAAAGAAAGTTTCTGCCCTAGTCTCATGACCACACACCTATGCATACTGCTTTGGATCCCAGATTTTTCAATCCTTGGACTATTTCTCGGATCCAGGAAATTTACCTATTGAGTAAGAATCAAAATGGTAGCCTGCTAAAAGCTTGACCGAAAAATCACACATGCACACATACACACACAATATCTGTCCTCCTTTATGAAACATTATAAGCAAGGGAAGGATATACTATGCATCTAAGCTAAATGTTATATAAATGGTATACACCCATGCACACCAATTTTACCTTTTTAGCCTCACACATCGTCTGGACTCAACTCAGATAACAAATTCTAATGCACTACTTTATAGCTTTGTCAAGCATATTTCTATAGGTCAGCAGCACATCGCAGTGGGTGACTGAGGTCCCAGATTGTAAACCTGGTCCCTCTGCTCCTGGCTAGATGACCCTGGGAAAATTACTTAAACTCACTGTGCCTAAATTATCTCATCTGTGAAATGGAATTAACAACCATCTATTTCACAAGATTAGTCTGATGATTAAGTGTTAAAAAGATATGCAGAGAGCTTTCCCTACTTTATTTATTTATTTTTAAACTAGATACTACATAATCTCTAAAGGGACGACAAACTGTCTTAAATATGAAGCACTTTATGTTCACTAAGTGCCAATTAAAAAGCAACTAAATTGGGGGGGCGCCTGGTGGTTCAGGCAGTAGAGCATGCAACTCTTGATTTCAGGGGTGTAAGTTCAAGGCCCACGTTGAGTGTAGAAATTACTTAAAAATAAATCTGAAAAAAACAAAAAAAAAAACAGCAGCTAACTTTGGTTCTTATCTATTCATTAGAGCAGTCAGATGGATAATACATACCAGTGCTATAGTACTGACTAATCCATAATCTAGGAAGTTAAAATATTTATTTTTTTTCTTTAATTTGTAAAGAACTATTTTGCTCAACCTAGGCTGCCGTTAGATGTACTCATTTCTCATTAGGGAAAGAGAAGCTTAGAATTAATTAGACTCACTACATCACTAGGGATCTTTACATTGTAACCTGTCTCCTTGGACAAAGAGAGGAGAGAGATGAGAGAAGGGAAAAGGGGGGGGGCGAGTTGGGGAAGAGACTGAAAGAATCAACAAACCTGAAGCAAATCTGGGGGTCCTGGAAAGGGAGAGAGCTAAGTAAGCAAAGATGAAATTATCTTCTGGTCGTGAGGGAAGAATGCAAACATTTAATGGCTCAAGTTGGCCCAGTTCTGGGGTTTGTATGCAAGCTACAGTTTAGTTCTGTAGGCCCGTCATTCTCAAACTTGCAGCATACCAGATTCTTTGCAAGAGCTTAAAAATACAGCTTCTTGGGGCACCTGGGTGGCTCAGTGGATTAAGCCACTGCCTTCAGCTCAGGTCATGATCTCAGGGTCCTGGGATCGAGTCTGGAATCGGGCTCTCTGCTCAGTGGGGAGCCTGCTTCCCCCTCTCTCTCTGCCTGACTCTCTGCTTACTTGTGATCTCTCTCTCTGTCAAATAAATAAAATAAATCTTTAATAAAAAAGAATCTATAAAAATACAGCTTCTTTTTTGTTTGTTTTTTTGCTTAAAGATTTTCTTTATTTCAGAGGGAGAGAGAGCATGTATGAACACGAATGGGAGAGGCAGAGAGAGAAATAGGCTCCCTGCTGAGCAGGGAGACCGATTAGGGGCCCAGGACACTGGGATCTTGACCTGAGCCAAAGGCAGACGTTTAACCAACTGAGCCATCCAAATGCCCCGAAAAATACAGCTTCTTGAACCCCATCCAGACCTACAGAATCAGTATCTCCAAGGATATGGCCCTGAAATATATATTTAGAAAAAGTAGTAGTTCTTATGTACAACTGTATTTGAGAACTGAGAACCAATGAACTTACTTTTTAATATGCTTTTAAAACTCTGGAATAACTTGGGATAGACCAAAAAATCACAAAAATAGTAAAGAGTTCCTACACACCCTTCATTGTTTCCAGTAATGTTAAAATATTATAATAACCATGGTACATTTCTCAAAACCAAGAAATTAACATTGGTAAAGTACTATTCTATTAACTAATCTGCAGACTTTGTTCAGCTTTCACCACTTTTCCCACTAATGTCCTTAAAAAAAAAAATTCTAGAATCCCATTTAGGATACCATAATGCTTTAATCATCATGTCTCCTTAGCCTTTTTGGGTCTATGGCAGTTCTCAGTTTTTCCTTATTATTCATGACTTTGAGAACTATGAAGAGTGCTGGTCAGCTACTTTGTTAACTGTCCTTCTGTGATGTCTTTCTTTGATTTAAACTGGGGTTATGGGTTGTGGAGAAGGAACCCACAGAAGCGAAGTGCTCTTTTCATCACATCATACAGAGGCACATAGTAGCAACATGACCTATCCCTGGTGATGTGTAACTTTGATCAACTGGTTAAGGGAGTGTCTGCCAGATCACTCTACCATAAATTTAGTATTTTTTTCATTTCTATACCCTGTTCTTTAGAAGTGAGTCAGAAACTGGGTGGTTGTATGCACATGTGTGACAGGGAGGATGGATTGAGCTCTACCTCGTGGTTGGAAGAGAATCAGTAAAGGTTTTTGAACAAAGCACTTCTTCCAGAAAATTGAAACGTCAAGATATACTGAAGGGGGAAGAGATTGTTGGCTGAAAGATGAGTTAGAAAATGTAAAGCCTGAAGAGATGAGAACCTGAGCAAAAGCAGACACCCTGGTGGAATATACAGCTATAAAACACTGTGGAAGAGAAAGAATCCTGATTAGAAATGGGGGAAAAGTGAGAAAGGAAACCTGAGATATATTGACATTTTGAACCTGAGTACCTAGGAAAAGGGGAATACAAGAAAGAACAGAAAAGGTAGACACGTTAGCTTTGGGACATACAGACTTTGAAGTCCCTGTGAGCATCTACATGGACATGTTGAACAAGCAGTTAGAAATGAAATCACAGGGTGCCTGGGTGGCTCAGTGGGTTAAGCCGCTGCCTTCGGCTCGGGTCATGATCTCAGGGTCCTGGGATCGAGTCCCGCATCGGGCTCTCTGCTCGGCAGGGAGCCTGCTTCCTCCCCTCTCTCTCTGCCTGCCTCTCTGCCTACTTGTGATCTCTCTCTGTCAAATAAATAAATAAAATCTTAAAAAAAAAAAAAAAGAAATGAAATCACAAAACAATTTACCTCCTCGGGGCATTTGCTGCCTTCCAGGACCCATTCTATGGCATATGGTTGCTCTTTCCTGCTCTCTAATCATACTTCTAAGAAAACTGTTCACTCCTAGAGGCAAGGCTCAGGTGACATGTTAGGAGCATTGGTAGAGGTCAGAGGAAAAATCCTCAGAGAATAGATTTGGATCATTCCTTCTATCCTATAAATGAGGCTTGGCATTTGCTCAGTAATCACCACCTCACTGTAAAAATAATGAATCTATCTTCATTGTGAAAATTTGGGGCCTGTAATTAATGAGTACAATTACCTTATGGATTGAACATTCAGTGTTTTTCATTACCTATTCCAAGAGATAATCCGAAGATATTTGAGATCTAGCATTTCTCAGCTTAGGGAATGGTGATAGACAAGGAAACTCTCATTAGCATTTCCATTTTGCATTTCAAATGGAAGGGGTGTGTGTTAAAAACTGAGCCTGCTCAAGCTTTAAAGCATTCCTTAATTATATGTTTGGTAATGCCTGAAAGGCAGAGGAGTCCCTGAAAAAAAAAAAAAAAGAAGAAGAAGAAGAGTGTTGAGTAAATATCTATCCCTTTTGAGGGTGGATGGGAACAAGGAATCTTCAAATCTCAAGGTGGAAGAAGGCTACAGAGGTGATTTATTCATTCCCATCTCTTTGGCTTGGTGAGGATGGGTGAGGGCAGGAAAGAGGTGGAAAGCTATGAAAAGTGTCCCAGAGTGGGCTCTGGGCTTTGTCCTCTTTCAAATATCCATCTTGGTAGAAGACCTACACTCTTCCTGGCAGGCTGTCCCAGTATCTACTGGCTGGCCTTCTGAATTTATTTCTCCCGTATCACCTAAATAGCTCAGAGCTTATAATCCATTCCTTTTGTGCTATTAATGATAAACCACTTTTAAATGGTTTAATTAAACCACTTTTAATTAAAGACCAGTTTAATTTCTAAAGATATAGTGCAAAATATGAGTGGAAGTTATCAGATACACAGACTTTGAGAAATGTTTTCTTATTTTCATTCTTTTTGTTTTATGCTAACTTCATTTTTGCTTCTTTCTCTTTTTTATTGATCACCTTGTTTCTCATTTACAGTGTTACCTTCTGGTTGTGTCAATAGCAAGATAATATCAATTTCAGAGTCTTTAGCATATGTTTTTGGTGATTTTAGAAATTAAAGTAGGTGTCTGGTTGGCTTCTTCCTAGAAGTGTCTAATATTAGAGTTCTACTTGCCATTATAAAACTTTTCACATAAATTGCTTAGATGAAAAGCAAACTGACTTTATCCGGTTATCCTATATGGATCCTACAGCCACTGACCTCCCACTTTCTCTTGCTCTTATGGACTTAGCATCTGCCTACCATGCCCTCCATGCTCACTAGCCATAGGGAATTTCATATTTTGTGTTTTTCTCATGCTTTTCATTTTCATTTTCACTTGTTATTACCTTTTATTCTCTCTCCTTGACCCTTTCTGGGTGATTATTAAGCCATGATTCTGTCCTTACTCAGCTGCAGAACATAATCTGCTATCGTCTTCTCACAAATTCAGCAGTGATTAAAAAGGAAAAGGACAACTGAAAAAGAGATTGTCCGAAGGATTGTTCTTTCATTCTCCACCCGTGATTATTAATCCTTTTGCAGCCATGGACCCCTTTGAGAATCTGCTGAAAACTAGAAAGATTTCTTCAGAAAAATGCACTCAATTGCCCACATTATACAAATCCGAGTATGTGGATTCCCTGACACAAGGTTAGACCCTTCTTTTCCAGGTGAGCTACATTATATCTTGGATTAAGACAGCCAGTTTAGAAATTATTGACCTGAACAACTCTAGAACTGATCTTACTGAGCCACTTCCTAACATTAAGCCTGTTAAGCACAATGGGAATATCTTTTTTTTTTTTAATTAACATATAACATATTCTTTGTTTCAGGGGTGCAGGTCTGTGATTCAACAATGAGAACATCTTAAGAATGACGATGGAGAAGAGATATGGTTGAGGGGTGTGTCCATTGAGTCACACCTCCTTCAGCTTCAGAAATTCCTTTTTGTTTTACCACCAGGACACCTATGCCAGGCACATTCCCACTTAGAAACTCTGCTGCTTGCCTTTGTGTTCCTTTAGAGATCTGCTGGGTTGAAACCCTCAACTCCTTGAGTGCTCACTTCAACTGCCACTTTCTCAGTGAGGCCGTCCTATTTTAAAATTGCCACCCTCAGCACAACCCGCAGTCTCTCTTCGTTGCTTTAATTTCCCTCAAAACACTTCCCAAATCTAGAATACTGTGTAGTTTACTTATATTGCCCATTGCTTGTCTCCTCCCATTGAATGTGAGCTTATGCTGTTTTGTTCATTGATCTAGCCCCAGCTCCTAGAATAGGAAGCTCCTAGAATAGGTGCTTGCCACACAGGAGGTGCTCCAACATTAGCTGAATGAGTAAATGGACAAGAGATGAATGTATCCTTCTTTGCACTGCCTTCCAGAAAGCTTAGGATAAAATTTTCAGTTGACTGATATAACAGGCACAGAACTTTGTGGTATGCATTTTCTATATTCTCTTTACTTCTGACTTTATCTTACTTTTCCCCACCCTTTTATGCCCTTCCATGACCATGATCCCCTCTCTAATTCTCACAATGGGAAGTAATTTCACTTTCTTCAGAAAAGCAAATGAATTAATAATATTCACTGAAATCATAAAATGTAAAATAACTGATTGAGGAAATGAAGTAAGGGAACTAGCACTTATTAAATTCCCATAACACACCAGCATGTTTATAAATTACCTTATTGCTTGCACCAATTCTATGAGATTTTTATTGTTACTCTCAACTAAGAAGACATAAACTAGATATTGAATAACTGGCCTTGACTCACACACTAGAAGTGGCAAAGAGAGTTAGAAATTTGAGTTTGTTTAGTTTCAAAATCCATATTTTTTATCACACCTAGCTTGGCACTTTGGCCTTAATAGACTTTGCCTCTCATAAAGGGACAAAAACAAATGTGCCTATTATCTTTAGAATAGAAATGCTTATCAGTGTTGGTATTAATTTTGGATTTTAGCATATTTTCTCACTGAAGGAATCACTTTGCAAGCCAGTTGTTACTTCTTTGCAACAATTTTTCTCTACACTGTTTGTCATCTTTCAAGAAGTAGTGTAACTAAAGAATGAAAAAGGGTTGGGACGCCTGGGTGGCTCCGTTGGTTAAGTGTCTGCCTTCCGCTGGGGTCATGGTCCTGGGGTCCTGGGATTGAGCCTACACTGGGCTCCCTGCTCAGCAGAGAGTCTGCTTCTCCCTCTGTCCCTCATTCTTTCCTTCTCTCTCTCTCTCTCTCTCTCTCAAATAAATAGAATCTTTAAAATAAAAAGGGAAAGTGTAATGGAAGAAACTATTGCTTCAGCATTTGGAGCTACAGATACAGATACACTGGGCGACCTGTATTGTTCCCCGATTCCTTAAATTTGTATGTGCATTGAAAATTGTCAGCAAGTTGAGTAGCATGTCTCATGGAAACATAATTCAAATGGATGAAGATACTATACCCAGTAATAAACACAAATTCAATTAAACATTTTACTGAATTCAGAGTAGTTTTGGGACCTTGAGTATTGTTCCTTGTTCAGTGGATGTTTAAAGTATACTAATAACACAGACACAACCAAGAATTTTATTTTCCTTTCTTTTACTTTCCTTTATTTTATTTTAGAAGTGGTTTTAGTGTTGATAAAGGCTGGGGACTCCTCAAATAAAAATAAATAAGTAAAAAGGAATTTTGCTCCATGCGGTTTTCTGAAAGAAACTGAATTTACTTGTGCACTGCATTGCATTTTATCTATCTCTGGAAACATTTTGAAGTACATGGTGGATTTAATCCCATTAATCTTTGGAAATATGATGAGTGGTTCACTTTCTGATTTTCATAATCAGCTGTTGTAGCTGTAAGATATTATTGCCTTATAGGGACATCTGCTGGTGGATACATAAAGGTCTGGAACAATAATTCACTGTCTTCTCTGGATTTGCTAGGGCATCACTCTCAGGCTACAGCCACCCTCCTATGCATCTGCTTCAGATAGTGCATGGCTGTTAAAATTCTAAATATTCTATCATTTCACGGTTCAATCATTCTCAGGACACATAAAACTTGCCTTTGTTACACATGTGTCTTGTTCCCACAACAGAGTCACACATGTATTTAATTTTTTTTCCAGACTGACCATATATCATCCTAAAAACTTCAGGCTTTCTGGAGACTCAGGCGCGTCAGGCAGATGGCCTGGAAGTCGCAGCACTTGGAGTGAGCGCTCCCCCCAACAGGTCGCCACCTGCTCTGTTACCTGCCTCTTCCAGAGCAGCCTGCGCATGCGAAGCGTGCGAGGGGGTGGGGTGGGGCGGGGGGGCACTCTATTTCAGCTTCCAAGTTGCAAAAAACAAAAGTAAAATAAATTTGATGTTGTTATAAACAAATTAAAATTCAGGCCTCTAATTTTTTTTTCACAAGAGGGGAGGAAGCATCTTAATCTGATCGTTAAACTGAAACGCTTCTCTTCTACTCAGCTACCAGGTTTCCCTGTAATAATTAGCTGCAGCTAATTAATTATCCCCTTTCACTTTAAAAATGATTACCTGATGAAAGCGAAGCAACTAGTAGTGCTATTTCTACCAACCTTAACCATGACCAGAGAAGGAGGAAATAGTTTATTTTCTTTTGGTGTTGCACTGAACAAGGATAGCCTTCATACTCCGTCCATGGAAAGGCAGAACTGCTTGAAATCATATACTGTAGACTTAAAATTAAATTGCCCATAAAAGTCAATATAACCAACGGTACAGTGTAGCAGCTTATTCATGCCACTTCTTTAAACTCACCGCACATTAATGTGCTAATGTGATGGAAAATAAAGAATCCTCACGTGCCTTCCCAGGGCTTCTTTTGCTCTATTGTTTATATATGTATATTTTTAAAGTGAGTAGAAGATTGTTTCATCAGTTAAGGCATTCTCTGCCAAGAGAAACGACATAATCATTAACTAATTACAACTAAATAATAGCATTGCACATTTTGACAGGTTAACGCACATTCTGTTAAGAGTTGAAAGCTCAAGAAAGAGAATAATAAAACTACTCCTCTCTCAAAATCCTTAAATGCCAGTATGGGAAATAAACTCTTCCAGGGCTTTCACCAACCATGTGTCTTTCTTTTTCCCTCTTGCTTCTCATTGTATAAAAGCATTTGAATTTGTACTAACATTCCAGACTAAGTCACTAAGCAATCAACTCATTTTTACCAATTTTATCCAATCATAAATCATAGAATCTACTGACACTCACAGTTTCAACATGCTGAAATCATCATCTTGGCTGTTCCCCCTGCTACCAATGAAGCAGCAAGATACACGTGGTGACTCTCAAATGTGAAAAGAATAAGGGAAACCAAGTCAAGAGAGGAAAACCAGTGTTTGCCAATGTAATCTAGTCCTTTCAAAAAGATAAAACAAATGCAAAGACATGTCTGAAATGGCATGTTACCAATATTTTCTCTGAAGAGCTTCATAGCTAAATGGAAAAATAATTTTGGAAGGATTAATACAAAATTAAATGGTCTAGTTTATGTTATTTACGCCGTTATTAAAATATTCTGACTACAGCAGAGTGTCTCATTGTTCTGAATCTCCTCATACATATCCCACCAAAATTCTGCAAAGAATGGGTAGAGAAAACAACAACAGCAACAGAGAATGTCTTTCTAAATCTTGTCCTTTAGCAAGCACATAAAAGGGCACTTAAAGACTATGTTCCCCAGTGTCATGGGTACTATAGACTGTTAAAGCCCATAGTGTGACTACAGAAGGAATCGGTACATGTTGAACAGCATGTATGTAAATATAGACTGTCTAGTGGATTTTTAAAAAATCACTTATTGTAGCTTGAGAAATTTCCCCCTTAATTCTACAATCATTGAAACTTAATAGTAGACCTATGAAGTTGACCAGTTTGCTGCTAGAGAAATGATGGAAGAGAGAGTACCTATCAAAGACTAGTAAGAGGTTTTGCACTACATTTTAGAAGCCAATTATAATATAAGAGAAATAGCAAGTCATTTACTATATTTCCTTTTCGTAACTTGGGTATGGAACAATAAAATCTGCTCAACAAACGACAATACATTTTTCTTGTAAGAGACAAATGAATCACTACTTAGCCTATATCAAAAAGGAGCTCAAAAGGAAAACATGTTAACCTCAGAAGGTGGAGTGATATCCATACATAAAAGGTTGGTATTAGTATTGCAAACGACAAAAAATGTAAAAAAAAAAAATTAAATTATTTACCTTTCTAGTTCAGCACAAATGTCCTACAGCTAATTATCATGAGATATTGCACTGGAAATTAACCAGTCATGTTGTGTTTCTATCTCCAGATTTACAATTAGTAATGCTATTAATGTGGTTCCTGTACTTAGCGTTACTAATTATATTGCTATGAACTAATGGTGTTAAAAATAGCAATAGCCATCAACTACCAATTAATGCTTAATGAGAGCATATAAACCCTGGCATTGTAATGAATTTCAAAATTATTGTTGCTTGTGTTCCTCTTGTAATCGTGCAAAAATGGGTGTAACCAGTAACCACTGAAGTAGGGCATTGATTGAAAACAGTTACCACATCATTGCAGAAAAATCAAGAAATAAATGACTCCTTGAAGGAATATATATTCCACCTTAACATGAGAATACAACACACAGGTTTTAGAGAGGAACATTTTCTAGTTACACAATATAAAAAAAAGCTAAAACATAATTTGCAATGATGTTTCAAATCCAAGACTAAAAAAAGAAATGGTAAAAGTAAATTGGGAGAGGAGTTTTTATAGAAGAATCATTCAACAAATAATCTCCCCTAGAATTTACTTAAGGCAGAATATCCCAGAAGTTCAGCATGTACCAAAAGGCAGATGTAAGAGAGGAATACCTTATAGCAACAGGACAGGCCAGGTCATGATGTAGTAACAAACACTCGTCAGTGGTTTAACACACGAAAGTTTATTTCCTGCTTACATTTCATGCCCAGCACAATCACTTAAGCACTACTGTTTACTACAATGACTCAGGAGCTCAGGCCTAAAGGTTCCATCTAGTCATGTGTTTGCATTTTCTCCAGAGGGAACTTGGAAAATTATGCCCTGCCTATTATTTATGTATAAGTGACATAGCATTTAAGACAATATTTCATGGGAGAAAACAAATCACCTAAGTTCAAAGTGATGAGGAATGGTACTCAGAGAGAAAATAACCAAAGTATCTGTTAGTACTTTGGCTCTGGTTTAATGACCATAGCCAGAAGGCTTTGTTTATGGAAAACTTCACTGGAGAACTGCCTGGTAAGGACTGGGGGGAATGCTGGTAAAACACCAAATATTTTCTTTGACCTTGCCACTACAAAAGCCATTTCTCAAAATGGGCTACACAGCATTGCAGTATATGCAGTAGACAGCGTTGCAGTATATGAAATGCAAATTTATCTTTATTTGGAATTTATCTTCCCAACTTCCCGACTTCAGAAATCTTGGCAGCAGCCTTCTTAACCCTTAGTCCTAGTCAAAATTATAGTGTATTTCAAGACAATGAAAGACCAGAAGCCACCATACAATGGAGCAAGAAAAGAAGTAACCTAACTAAAAAAGAGTCTAATGATGTGCAAGTGTATGTGAAGTGTATTCTCAAACCAGCACAAAGATCTGTTTAAGGTATCCACAGTAACAGTGGCAATCAGACACCAAAAAAAAAAACCTAAAGAAGACACTAAGAAGACTCACAGAACTCAATCACAATGTTTACACATCTCCACTTTGTTGCAGGAGAAACATAAAAATGTAGTATCACTATTTATACATCAGAGACAAGGGCTGCTTCATAGCAAGCTGTCCAGAGAGGTCCAGGGTGGGTGGACTCCATTGGTCTTCCCTTGGCAGGGCCATCCTGGATGTGCTTTCTTTCTTGGGTCAAGAACCTCCAACAGTGTAGGGAGCACCTTGAGATCGGGAACACAAAATGGAATCTTAGCTGGGTCTTATACCCACTCCACCGGTCAGGTAGGGATCTTATTGATGTGGCCAGCCAATAGGAGAGCCCACAGGCATTGCACCCAAACCAGGTGCAAACCACCAATATTATTTTATCAATAAATTAACTCACAAGCTGGTACAAACTGCCATGAAACTTGTCTTGGAAGCAGGCCTGTTTCATGCATTGGCCAAGAACCAGTGGCATGAAAGGATATCTCTTATGAAACAGCTAGGACAATATCAGGCCTGCCAGAAGTAGCCCATACAGCACAATATGCAAAGAGATTTCACAAAAAGCTAAACATAACGAACTCAGAAGAACAACTATATTATTAACAGATTAGTTTGCAATGTTGGGGCCTAAGTACAAATACACTTCTGGGCCAGATGGCATATCTAAATTCCTGAGGTTATTTTCAAACTGTACGCCACTCTAGTGCAGCCCCTATGGAAACATAATGACTGTCATTAAGTCCTTAAGAGACATAGATACTAAAGAGGCTATATTTTGGGCACACTTGTTCCAGTTACTATCCCTGTGTGCTAATATGGCACCACAACTTATAAGCTTAAAATAGCCACTCATAGACTTACTGAAGTTGTACTTCAGGAATCTGGAAAAAGTGCACCCTAGTGAAGTAGATACACAGATACTCCATTATGTCTGGGGCCTCAGTTGGAAGGACTTAAAGGAACTGGAATCACCTTAAATTCTCCCTTGTTCACATGACTGATGGTTGATGCTAGGGGTTGGCTGAGACATCCACACTTCTCTTTGTGGTCACTTCTTCCCATCAGGCAGCTTTGGTTTCCATACAGTGTGCCTCAGGGTTCTAAAGCTGAAGGCCCAAAGAGACAGGCAGGAGAATTACCAGTCTCCTGAAAACTGGCCCCTCATGACTTCCGCTAAGCTCCATTGCTAAACAGTCTCAGGACCCAGAAGCAAAGGGATGGACTGGACCCAGATCTCATCTTTATAGAAGATTACTCAGTATCTTGAATGGATTGAGAATTTTCTGAGGGTGACATTTGTCTTATTGTTGGCTTCCAGTATTTATTCCAATGAACTGATTGGCTAGAAGTTGCTCCTTCTTCTCTTCCATACCTTTTGTGTGTCATCTACAACACTTAGTTGGTTGATGGGCCCCTCCATTCAGAAAAAAGAACACTACTCTTTAGGCCAGGGTGTATGTATATATATATATATATATATATATATATATATATATATATATATATATCAAGTATATACTTATATATAATACATACATACTTGATCAAGAGAGTTTCTTTGTTTTTATTTTTTCTTAAATTTAAGCTTGAATCATTCAACACTTTTCAAGACAGAAGAAAATTATATACTCGTAAATAAAATATTAATAATTCTATGATGATATAATAATGAGATTAAGTGCCTCCAACTTAAAATAAAAACATCAAATCTTGGAAATGGGAAAAAAATCTATTTATATGAGCAAACAAAAATATCAAAAACTTCAGGGAAATTTCTTTAAAACAAGGTATATGACCTATGAGAAAATAGCTGTAAAATTTATTTTTAAAATGTATGCATGTGAAGAATGTAAGATATATATGTTACTATATATATAACAATTGGTATATTATGATTACAAACAAACTATATTGAAGTTGACAGAATTACACTAAAATCCAGACAGAAAAATAAAAATATAGAAACTTTTTTTTTTTTTAAGACTATGGGGGCTCCTGGCTGGGTCAGTTGGTGGAGAGTGTGACTTTTGATCTCAGGGTCACGAGTTTGAGCTACATACTGATATATAAATCACTTAAAAATAAATAAATAGGGACACCTGGGTGGCTGAGTGGGTTAAAGCCTCTGCCTTCGGCTCAGGTCATGATCCCAAGGTCCTGGGATCGAGCCCCGCATCGGGCTCTCTGCTCAGCAGGGAGCCTGCTTCCTTCTCTCTCTCTCTGCCTGCCTCTCTGCCTACTTGTGACCTCTGTCTGTCAAATAAAAAAATAAAATCTTTAAATAAATGAATAAATAAATAAATAAATATAAAAATCTTTTAAAAAATTGAATCTGGGAGGGTATGGATTGGAAGCATCTTAACAGATACCAAAGCATACTATAAAGCTATCATAATAAAATACTAGTTGTGAACACTTAAATAGCTAAATAAGTTCCTGGAGCCAAATAAAGAATCCCCAAACACAAGATGATACCTTGGAAAACAGTAAATACTATAGATGGCATTTTGTTTTAGAAGTGTTATACTTGTTTATCCATATAGGATAAAAAAAAAATCAGAGTCCCTACCTCAAACCATTAAAAAAAATCCTCCAAGTAGAATGAAGTTCAAACTTCAGTTAAAACATTAGAAAAATATTAAGTAGATTTTTTTTCTTAGAATAAAGAAAAGCTTAAAGTAAATAATGAGACTCAAAAATAATAGTAGGGAAGAATATGTACGACTACATAAGAATTAAAAAGTACAGATCACAAAGCCATAGATAAAAATATTTGATATGCATATAATAAAAGTTTAACAGCTATAAAGTCAAACTAGTGTTTATAGATTGATAAGGAAAGATTCACAGAACAAATGCACATGGGCAATAAGTAAAAAATAAGATTCTCAACCTTATTAGTGATCAGAAAAATGCAGATTTAAATAATACAAAGTACCATTTTTCACCAACTGAATTAATGAAAATTAAAGAACTATAATATCCAGAATGAGTGAGTATTACTGGAAAGAGTGGAAGTTCATTAAACATCTTTATAAAATAATAGAGCATCATAAACAAAAACAAGACATATACACACATTGATTGACCCAGCAGCTGCATTTATGGGATTCTATGCTAGAAACAGCAGTGCTGCTGTGCCCAAGGATATACAGAGGCAAGTGTTTACTGCAGTCTTGCATGAGTGTTATAAATACTGGAAAATAACAACAACAAAAGCCATTATGTCCACTTATAGGAGAAGGTTGAATAGCTTCCAGAACATCCACACCATGGAAATATTAAATAGTTATTTGAAACAAAGTCAGAGCTCTGTATAATGATTTGCAAGGGTATCCACATTATATTAAATAAAAAGGTAGTCTCATAGTAATTTTTCTAGTAGGACCTCATATCTGCTTAACAAAAGAAGAGGAGAAAAAAATATGTAGATACACATAAGTAAGGTTTGTTATTAGCTTAGACAATGATGTGGAAGGATCACATTAAGGTTAGTCACATTTGAGGGGTGGGATGTGGGGGCTAACAGGACAGACTGGGAGGATTAGTGATGTTTTTCCTTTATCTCTTATTTCTCTAAGCATGCATTGCTTTGTAATTAAACACAAAAAATCAAAAACAAAAAGAGATAGAGTACCTTGATTTCCATTTTAAAAGCAAGTTTACTTAACATGCTTTATTTATTCTAGTTTTTGCACAGATTCTTCTCATCCCAGGTTAATATTGGGGGGGAAAAACAAGTATTTCTGTCTTGCAACTATAAATCTTTTCCTCTGTGTGCCCTGTAAAGATGAATTCAGCTGAAAACAACCAGTCTGACTTCTAACTGTATGTGCAAATAAGATTTGTACTCTTAAGAGTGAAGGGGAAGCAGATATTTTGGTATATTGGGTTAATAATGTATGTTCTTTAATTGGATTACTGAATACCCTATGTATAATGTACCCATTATATATATAGCCTGGGCTTATTTTGCCTTTGTTTCATGTTAGTACTCTGAGAAAAGTTGCCGAAGCTCTCTTATCTCTTCCGAACTTCATGATGAGCAAAAGGCAGACAGAAGTTAATGGCCACCTATGGGGCATTATGTTCTAAAGAAAATAAATGATCAGGAAAGGAGAAGTCCTCACAACTAGAAGGTAATTTCTATGGATGCTATTATACTTAGAGATAGGTGAATGAGTGAGCGAGTGAGCGAGTGAGTGAGCGAGTTTCTTCTGGTGTGTTTCTCCTAGGTTGGGTAACATGGTTAAGTCTTCCATCCCATAAGGCTCCAAAATAGACAATGTGTGATCTACACAGCTCTTGAGGCAATGAGAGTCTGTCTTCACCACACTTCATATCACAAATAAAAATAGTCCATCTAATTCTAAATAAATAGCTGTACAAAACTGAACTAAAGAGTGTGTTATACACAAATGAAGTTGTCTTCTATATGTAGAGAGTGGAGCTACTGGCCCAGGGAGAGTAAATATCTGCCATTGTCTTGGGTGCAGAGCAAGGAATCAAGGAGCATTTGATAGCTCCCAATTGTCAGAAGCTGAGAAAAGCAGATAACTGAGTAATAGGTGAATTACTTATTCCACTACTGATATCATCAAAATATAAAATTCAGGCTGACTAGTAAAAATGATACTAATCCAGGAGGAGTCACAAAGGCCTGGAGTTTGGGCCAGTGGAGGGCTGCTCCTGGAGAAATGACCTCATTTTACATTTGGCCCTAGGAATGACTGAGGTAGGTGCTGACGTTGTTTTGCTCTTCCATTGTGTGACACAGGCAGGGATTTTGCCAGAGTCCCTTGCAGTCAGGAGGAGTTCTCAGGAGGATGTAAAATCTCTGAAACAGTGAGGCAGGGAGAGCTTCCAGCACCTGCCCACTGCCTCACCCACCCCACACAGGTAGTTTCCTGAAGAGCTGAGTCCCTGTGGGGTCTCTGAGGGTCTGCAAAGCAGCTCTTCTCCCTGGAAGCATGCTGCGTTAATGCCTGCTCTACTTAATCTCTGCAAGAGTAACTTCATCTTGTATTAGTAAAGAATTGTATGTCTTTGGAATGCATCTGTTGGTGTCCTTCTGTCAATCACAATACTCCTTTTTGTGACAATACTGCATTTATGGTGGAAGCTTCAAAGAAAATATAAACAGCATGGCTTATTTTCCAAGTAAGCTGCACATATAGTGATTAATTTTTTTAAAGAATAGTTTGTTTTCTTCTTTGTTTTAAAGATTTACTTATTTACTTTAGAGAGAGAGAGCACATGCGCAGGGCATAAGTAGAGGGGAGAGACAGAGGGGCAGGAAGAGGGACAAGCAGACTCTCCGCTGAGTGGAGCCAAAGTGAGGCTGATCCCACAACTCTGAAATCATGACCTGAGCCAAAATCAAGAGTTGGACGCTCAACTGACAGAGCCACCCAGGTGCCCCAAAATTGTTTGTTTTCTAAGGTTAGTGATTAGCCAACAAAATTCCTGTTTTCATGCATACAAGCCAATAAAGTTATAGTGAACTAGGATGATATTCAAAATACTTAACAATTAGTATGACTTTGGCATGAACCCTTCAGAACAGATGCCATCCATAAACAACTAGTACTGATTGGTAGAATTCAAATACAGTCCTATTTACAACTATCTGTGAATAATAAGTACAAAAATAAAAAATAGAAACATGCATCCATCAGTGACTAATATATACATGCTTCTCTGGTAGGTTATTAAATAGCCAAACGACACTGCAAAAAATAAATAATGTATTGTGCTGAATTACTTGTTTTTCCCCTCAGAATTTCTAATACAAATAGAATTTATGATGATAATGCATTGGCAGCACCTGAGAGAAATACAGCAGTACTGGTGCACTTAAAATTTGGAATTAGAGTATTGTTAAACTTATTTATTTGTATATATATTTATTTATATCTCACCTTGTTTTATATAAACTTTGGAGACTATAAAATCTGATTAACAAGATCTTCACTGACAGCACTTAATAATTCTTGAAAACATTATGAGTAAAACACAGTAATGCTTGATACAAGTATATCTGCATTATACTGGGAAATATATTCTATGAATTAATACATTGATAAATGATCTAATTTTACTTATTTGTGTTCATTCAAAATTAATTCAAATTAAGTTTCTGGCAAGGTCAATAAAACATTTTTACAAATAGTCCATAATTTTCTTCAATCACGCTATACCCTTTATTTTCATCTACATTATTTTGCTTTATATCTAGCAAATATCTAACAAACTTTTAAGACTAAACCCATTTTGAATTTAATTTTGAATTTTGTAAATTTTGAATTTTTGAATTTAAATTTTGAAAATTTATAAATTTTGAATTTACTTCCATCCGTGTTTTCCCCACAGATAAAAGTAAAAGATTACAGTTTAATCTCTACCTATGTATTCCTTAACCTCTTTATTCACTACACAAACACAAACACTTATGCCAATTAAAATAATGGATTTTTTTATGTGACAAATTCCCACTAACTCCAGAATCACAGAACAATAATTTTTACTGTATGAAGAAGAGATTTCATCAAATAATTTGGTAGATCTATATAGTTGAATATTTTTACTGCATTTCTTTAGAAAATGCAACTACTCGGTGTATTTTAAGTCCATGAGTCCTGCAGCAAATTATCTACATTACTAATATTATTGTCCTTCATTGATATTTCAATTTTATCTTAATGAATTTGAACTTATGGTTATAATTTATGTTTATGTTGTTTCTTCATGCCTAATACTATAATATCTGATTCTCCTATTGATATTTCTAATTCCACATTATTTTGCAATTCTTTATAATTCATCACAGAACCTGATGTTTTCATCACCAGGGTATATGGTATATGGATTTGTGGTCAAAGTAAGTCATTAAAATATATGCAGTTCTTAAAATATGTGTGGCTCTTCTTAATTAAAACAAAAAAAGTTTATGAAGTTACATAAGTTGTTTAAATCTTTGAACATGAAGAAACATAAAAGATACACACTAGCACACTGAATAACTTTGGCATGAAACTGTCTTAAATTTAACCTTTGGAATTAGATATCCATTTCCATTTACAATCCATATGTATGGATGTGGCAACAAATGTTCATGATTGGAGAGGCCATTATGTACATTATACTCATATTACACATTTACCTTTCAAATAAGTCAGGTATAAAGTAGGAATAGTAACATGAGTAAATAAAACCTATACAAAATAATATAAAATATTTATTCACTTTTGCCAATAGCTCTAATCTTTATTTCACCATATCCTTCCTAAAATTGTTAAGAAGCAGCAAAATGGACAGACTCAAAGGTCACACCCTCGCCTTGCCCAAGCTCTAGAGGAAGTGTTAATGAGCACAAAATTAGCCAAAAGTTGGCAGCAGTTAGAAGGAAGAGAAGCAGGGGGCCTGTGGACGATGCGCAAACTAATCAGCTTCTGAGTAATTGGAATTAGGCCACCATCATTTTAAACTTAGTTGCACTCCAGTATGCGATTCTCCCATGAGCAACTTTGCTAAAGACTGCATAATATATATTTCCAATCCTCCCATACAAATATGTCCACACATTAAGTCTGAAAGATATTATAATGATTTAAACAAAAGCCAATGATGTAAAAATTCAAAAGCATACTTCTAGAGCACCTATTATGTGTCGAGATATATCCAAAGTTCTAGGAATACTGAAGATAAACAAGATAAATTTTCTTTGTTCATGGCACTTGTATACTGATGGAAAGACTTAAAATAAACAAGTAAACAGGTGTTCCCTTGCCAATTATTCTACTGCTAAGCAAAAGAATTGGAAATGGTGGTTTGGAAGCCACATTGAGTTGACTGAGAAGAAAACAGGGATACATAAATAAAGATGATGAATATATACCCCTCATTTTAGGAGCTCAAAGTTTAGAAGCTTAAAAAGAAGTTTCTTGTTCTAACCATGTATCCAGTGCAATATTTTCTTTACAACTTTTAGGCAAGTTGCCCTTCTGATTGCAACTATTTTTCCCCACTCTCATCCATCCTTACTTACTAAAGAAATCTTCCTAAAATGTCCTCTGAATATGCAATCGCCCTGCTCTGTAATCTATCACAAAAGAATCAGTTCCTTAGTGTGCATGGCTTCCAGACCTTCTGTTTCTGGCTCAAAGTCCTACTCATTTTACTATTCAACACAAACCCCTGGCTCATCAGGCAAACCTTCACATCTGCCATGTTCATTCCCATCCCAGGCTTCTATTGCTGACCTCCTGCCCTCTGTTTATTTCAGCTTAGCACATTTTTGGAGACTCAGCTTGAGTGCCATCTCTGGCTTTCCCTAACGTGGTGACACAGCAGAAAGAACAGAAGCTCTGGAGTCAAATTCCCAAAAGCCACTTTGCTTCCCTGATACATTCTTCATGTGTAAAATGGAGTGAAATAATTCCTACTTCACAAGGATATTATGAAAAGAATACTGAGCCCACACTAATCTTTCATTTCTTCTAATTCCTCTTACATTTATTGACAATGCTATGTTTATCTTTATTTTTATCTGACAATATTGATGTTATTTGTTAAGTCTGACACCCAACAAGCTTGGAAAGCCTAAGACATAAGCAATGTTTCCCACCTGCTTTGTGTTTCCTGATGCAGTGCAGGACAGACTGTAAGTGTTCAAAATGTATAAACTTGTAAATTGATTAAGCACAGAGATGATTACAAATAAAGATAGCTGAAGAACTAATTTAGATGTTTTAGGTATAATATAAAACTGCTTCTTCATAAGCATAACTGGCTAGCCATGAAATCCAGAAATGACAGAACATAAACGCTAAGAGAAATAAAGTAATTTAAACAGAATAGAATATTTTACCAGAAATTTAAACAAAAATAAAGTCGCATCTGCAGAAAATGGATTGGGGATTGCCAGAGACAAGGAATGGGAGAGGAAGGGCACAAAATGAGTAGTAAAAAGTAGTCAAAAGGTACAAATTTACAGTTATTAAAAAAAGAAACTGGCAATGTAATGTAGAGAATGATGACTATAGTTTAGAACAAAATAGTATATATTTGAAAGTTGATAAGAGAGTGGGTCTTCAAAATTCTCATCATAAGAAAAAAATCATACCTACATGCCTGATGGATATAAAGTAAACTTATTGTGGTAATCATCCCATAATATATACATATATCAAATCATTATGTTTTATACCCTAAACTAATACAATGTTATATGTCAAATATATTTCAAAACAAACAACAAAAAGATGACTGCTTAATTCACTAGGAAGCCATGTGATTTCGCTTTACAACATTCAAAGTACAGGACACTATATCATTTTTTAATTTGGGGAAGTAGATAGAATATAACTCAGTTATAAGCTGCTATGGTAGGATGGAAATCAGTTTCAGTCATTGGCAGAGGTGTGGGAGGGAGGAGCCTTCTTGAGATGTTAAAAAGACTCTCAGGGAGTTAATAATGTCCCCCAAAGAAACCTGTTAAAAGTTGCACTCGAATGTTTTTCCTAGAACATTCATTCTCTTCACATTAACTTGGTCACAGGATGGTCATTGAAATACTCATGTTCAGTCCACATAATGACCACCCTCCAAAAATGAAATGTTAATATTCCCTAAAATTTAATACCCAGACATTCAGGAAGAAGGAAAGTATTCATAGAAAAAGGACAAGAAGAGATAGGTTCAATGAACATTAACTTAATAAATATTAACTATTTTGACATGAAGCTATACTAATCCAATATTGAATTCTCACACTTAACCACAGGTATACAGATTATAGTTGCTTGAAAATAATAGTTTTCCTACCAAGGGCAGTTATCACGTCTACAAACACAAATCAAAAACTAGATATTAAGTCTCTTTATTTACACATTTAGAAAATAAACTAAACAAAGAAAAAAGTGTATTTAAAAAAATGTTTCTAGAAGATAAGGAATATGTGTTTCATGTTAAAGTATAAAAATACCCACTTTCCTTCCCGTATAAAAGTCGGTGTGAGATGACCCACTCCCCATTCTCCTGGAATAAACCATACGTGTCTCGCATTTCATGTTTAGCAATTGAACACAAAAGACTAATGGTGTTTTGAGATATTTTATTCAAATAGTGATCCAGAGAAGCCTGTAAATAAATTGAAAAGACATGATCTGGGATTCCTGCACAGCATCAAATACTAGTATATGTAATTAGGGAATCTGTTTTGTCTCTAGCTCAAATTAGATATTGCTTGACAAATATTTATCTGATTGTGAGGTAAAATTCTACTTCATTTATGCTTGAATCCACCTCTCTATATATCAAAGAAATATATATTCAATAGACTTGAATTCATGAGAAATGTTCTGCTTTTAGTGCCTCATCTGAACTCTCAAAGCATTTCCCCAAAACTCTTAGGGCACTTATAATGTTATGTTTAAAATAACCATTTATGGAAAAATTCAATATAACATAGCTTCTATCAGTTTCTGGCTTGCAAGTAAGAGGATATGAGTTCAAATCCTGACTTTTTCATTTGCCAATTAAATTGCTTTAAA
The DNA here is from genome assembly GCA_003697995.1 of Taxidea taxus jeffersonii. Lineage (NCBI taxonomy): Eukaryota > Metazoa > Chordata > Mammalia > Carnivora > Mustelidae > Taxidea > Taxidea taxus. Next base: position 104,943 of record ML108206.1, on the reverse strand, counting down.
GAAGTTACTTAACATCTTCAAACCTTATCTTTATCCTTTGCTAATATTCACAAAGCTGTTGAACGAATTACTCAATATATATTTTGAACTGTTAAATTTAGCTACTTTCTGGCCCTAAAACTATAAACCTTAAGGCTATGAATAGAGTTGATTTTTAAATCTGTCCAAGTATCTGGTAGAGCGCCTGACATATAATATAGATTCAATAAATACTATTTTTGAATAAATGCAAATAAAATGGGAATTGAATGATGGAATACAAAATATTAAGGAATGCCTATACACTTGTAGGGTTTAACCCAAAAAAGCTCTTCAGGATGCCCTATTATTTTACATAGTTGGTGAGGAAGGAGGGAGAAAAAGAACTAATGAGATATGGGGTTCTACTATAAATTTAGTTTGGAAATGTAGAAAAGATGGTACTGAATTTGAAGTCTACTCACATAATTTCAAATCTACTTATGTAGGTGTGTAAAAACCCTCCTATGTTGTTCTAGTGAAACAAATAATTAAATGTATTGCTTTCAGAATTCATCCAGGATGAAGGGAACAAAATGCTTTTTTTTAACTATATGAGAACGAAGGGCATAAAGTGAGTATATGAAGGAAATAAAACTATCCCAATAGTTTAGATCATAAAAAATTCTCACAGGGATTTAGTTGAGTTCTCAACAAAAGACATAAAATGTTAAGATGAGAATTTTAATTATTTCCTGCACTAAAAAAGTAGAAATCACTTAACACATTATGTTCGAATAACTTGTCCTTTATTCACTCAGCAGCTATTTTTTGTTAAGGCATTTCTGTAGACTCACCCTGTTCAAAGAGTAGCTGCTAGCCACATGGGACTATTTAAATTTAAGTTTATATTGAATACAATTAAATACAATTTAAAATTTTACTTTCTTAGTTACACTAGCCACATTTCAATTGCTTAAGAGCCACGTGTGGCTGGTGGATGTTTTACTGAATAGTGCAGAAAACATTTCTATCACTGCAGAAAGTCCTAGAGAAATGAACATCCTTCTAGAGAGTTGGGGGACATTGAAAGCAGTTGAGACCAGGAGACTTTAGCCAAAGAACAGAAAACATGCTGAATGAGATGAGACATGAGCAAAATCCCTTTAATACTAAACAGGTTTAATTTTATAAAACCAAGTACCCTAGGAATACTGAGTATGGGAAGACCACACAGGAATTTTTGTTAAGATTTGAGTTTAATTTTGAGGAATGAGTCAAATTACATTTGCATCAGTTGCAGATCTTAAAATATCTCCCCTTTACATAAAAAAATTAAATCCTTAGAGCAATGATTCTAGGAAAGTGAAGGTGTGTAATGCTATTTGACTAATGTTTTTTTCTTACTTGATAAATGTTCCTATGGTTTTACTAGAAATAGGGTGAATTTATTTTCAACTTAATGTAGTTAATATTTGATGATCTCTAAAGAACTCTTATATGTTGAATACTTGGGAAATAATGCACTTCTGAGTCATTACAAACTCAAAAAATTGTTTTATTGAGATTTGATATTAAACCTAGCTCAAGTTTAAAAAGTGAGTATAATGTGTCAAATGCAAAATCAGCTTAGGATCAGGTTCAGGGCTGTGCATTTAGCTTATAGAATTCTTTCCTGAAATAAAATATTTATATTAAAAGGTACAAAAATGCTTTTTGTTTTGTCTGACTAGTCATTTATTTTGTTTTCTTTATCTTTCTTAGAACATAAACACAGCTAAATACATGAGGTTAAGAGTTTAAAATGACTGAGAAGCTGTTATATATGCCTATTTCACTCAACAGCCTTCATAACTGACCAGCTCTCATTTACTATGATGGCCGGGGCCTCCCATAGGTGTCCCAGGAAGGTGTAATAACTTACCAACACAAGGTGGTGCTCTGTTCTTATGAAACAGCCTGTCTTTGATTTGGTTCTAAGGAAGCAGAGGTCAAACATCCTTATTGCTTGACCAGTGTTTTGGAAGATTTAAAAAACTGTCAATGTATAATTCTTACTTGAAAACTTCATTGTAGTCATTCAAAAGATCATTCTTAGAAAATTTTCCTAATCATAACTTCAACCACTCCAGGAGGATCCAATTTATCTCATTGTACTCAACAGTATTCATTTTGATGGCAGGCGACTGATTGCTTCTTTTCATTTTTTTCTGTTTGTGATTCCTTTTGATCAGATAGTTCTTACACTTTTCTTTGGGTTGTCTCAAGCCTACTGTTTCTGTGAGTTGATAAGACTTTTTCTAGATGAAGTCTTCCAGGTTGACCTCCAAATGGTTAGAATGACTCTGACTCTCCTTCAAGCAATCAATAAATTAACTAATCATTTCTTTGTTTTATTCTGCTTCCATATGTAAGTCACATGATCCTATATTTTTATATTTACAGAATGACAAATCTCTAACCTCCACCATCCTCTGGGGAAAAGCTGACAGCATTATTTGAAAATGTGAGTTAGGCAGAGTTCCACATTTAAATAGTCCTCCTTACTGCTGGAGTGAAAGTAAGCCATACTCCATTTAGCATTTTTTTTCTACTGGAGCATAATTAGATATTGTTTCAAATCTTAGTATTTTCCTTTCCTGCTTTCATAGCCCCTGGACTATTATTAGGATGTCTGGAATATAAATACATATCCCTAGAAGAAACCAAAGTAATGATTATAACACTAAATAATTTCACATATGCCAAACCTGTTCATGGAATGGAACCTGTTATGCTACCCCACCAGGTAGCCATGTATTTTAAAAAATATTTCTCAAGGAAACCTTCCATAGATGCTTTAAATTTCTGGGATTTGATCTCAAAATCATCCCAACCCATATCTTTCCATTCTGAATCTTACAAAAACATGTATCTTATTTAGAAATTGGTTAAAATTTTTCTCAAGAAATCAGATGGGGAGAAGTTGGGTATTTCTTAAATGTTTTAAAATTGCAAAACAAATAAATTCAAGAAAAAAGATGAGAAAAAGTTTCACTTGTTTGGAATGGTGTTCTAATGAACATTTGTTGATGCTATGGCGATATCATGGGTTCAGCTCTTCAAAGAACATACTGTCTGGTTACTATAGCATTTCTATATTTGGACTAAATAGAAACGGAAATGTGGATAGCATTAGCTTTGAAATTAAATGAGCCCCCTAATGGAGAAGCTAATTACTGAATTCATTTTGACGTTGTTTTACCAGTGAAAATTTAGCTTATTGAATTGAACAATATGTACTCAGGGCTAGAAATGAAAATCAGGGCATCCATGGACACAGCAGAGTGGAACCAGTGGCTCTTACTGAGTCAGACCTCATATTAGTCTTTTGTTAGACAGGATTATTATTGTTAATATTGTCACCTGTATGACAAAGGTTCTAATATGAAGAGTACTTGGAATTCTTAAAAAGCTTCCATTAGTCTATTCAATGCCATACTTCTGACTTCCATTAATGTATCTTTCCCACTGTGTGATTAGGTGGCTCCACCGGAAGCCATACTCTGGATGTGCTGGGAAGATTGAGGGAGGAAACTTCTATGAGCTTGAAAGACAAAATGGTAATTTATCTGGGTTTCAGTATAAAAATGTTTCTTCTTGAGATTTCAATTTATGAACAGAAATTTGTAGTGAACAAAACTACATTCATGGTATTTTGCTTTTTATCAAAAACACACACACACAGACATACACACACATGACACACACACACATCACATATAACCACCACAATAATAAAGATAACAAGGAGCAGGTGATGGTTTCGGGAAATTCAACTGTCTTTGTTATGCTATTTAAATAATGGCACATATAGCACTAATATCCATGGCCACTTTAAAATAATTTGTTATTTTTTATTAACATATAATGTATTATTAGCCCCACGGTGCAGGTCTGTGAATCATCCATAGCCATTTTAAATCAAGTAATAGTAACTGTCCTATTTCATTACAGCACTCAGGTTCTTAGGAACTAGAGATAAGTTTTTCAGCATTACGTCAGATAAGAGGCTAATATTTAATAAAAACTGATTTGATTATGCAGATCTTTTGATCACTTTTGGGATGAATATCCAAGTCATGTTCCTAAATCTTGACTCAATAAAAAAGTGTGTGCAAAATGCTGGCCTAAAAGGGCCTCCATGCTAGAAAGCTAATATTTGATGTTCTTAACACAGCCTTGTGCTAAAAACATGGGAGTTTGATATCTACTCCAGGATGATCCCAATTACCTTCTCTCCATCCACCTCCCATGGCCCAAATTGGGATAATCTCTAGGATTCTCCCTAAAGGAGATAAAACATCTGCTTAGTGCATTTCCTATCAATTTTTATTTTATGTTTCTCTTTCTGGGTTCCCCACTATTTAAAGAGCTTCCAGCCATACTGTTGTTGTGTGGACAGAGGATGTCATGCATTCCTTCTAAGATACTCAAGGCATAATGAACTAATAAGGTCTTCAATATGACATATGTCTCCCGGTTTAGGTGAATTAAATTATTTGTAAATTATGTGTTAGACACACTAATAGAAATTACACATTTTTCTGATTTGCTCCAAAAATACTAGCATTCTATAAATGGGAAATTAAAAGTCAGCTATGTGCTGGGCCATCTGGTTGGCTCAGGCCGTTAAGCATCTGACTCTTGATTTCAGCTCAGGTCATGATCTCAGCGTCATGAGATTGAGCCCCACATTGCTCTCCTTGGTCAGCGTGGAGCATGCCTGAGAGTCTCTCTCTCCCTCTCCTTCTGCCCCTCCCTGCACCCCACATGTGCACATTCTCATTCTCTCTCTTTAAAAAAAAAGTTGGTGGGGCACCTGGGTGGCTCAGTGGGTTAAAGCCTCTGCCTTCGGCTCAGGTCATGATCCCAGGGTCCTGGGATCGAGCCCCGTGTCGGGCTCTCTGCTCTCAGTGAGCCTGCTTCCCCCTCTCTCTCTGCCTGCCTCTCTGCCTACTTCAGATTTCTGTCTGTCAAATACATAAATAAAAACAAAATCTTTAAAAAAAATAAATAAAATTAAAAAAAATTTTTTAAAGTTGGTTATGTGCTGATGTACTATTTATCATAAACTTGTGAAGTATTATCATATAAAAATATGGCTCTTTTATTTTGTCTATAAGAAATAGGTCTGAATGGGGCACCTGGGTGGCTCAGTGGGCTAAGCCTCTGTCTTCGGCTTGGGTCATGGTCTCAGGGTCCTGGGATCAAGCCCCACATTGGGCTCTCTGCTCAGCAGGGAGGCTGCTTCCCCCTCTCTCTCTGCCTACTTGTGATCTCTTTCTCTGTCAAATAAATTAGTAAATAAAATCTAAAAGAAAGAAAGAAAGAAAGAAATAGGTCTGAAGATAGTGATTTCTTTTTTTTTTTTTTTTTTTTTTTTAAGATCCCACAACTGAGAACTCCAGAGATTTCAGGCCTGGGAAACAGGAAAAGAGGAACCTTATAAAATATGGATTTTGGCATGGGCTAGGCAAAATAAAAGGAACAGAGAAGAGGTTCAGTCAGGGGAATGAGGTAAGAACTGTTCCACAGAGTCATGAGAGAAAACCAATACTGAGTTGCAGAATCATACACCTGTGCTTCTGTTTCTGCTTTCTATGTGAACAGTCAGAATGTTCTGACCAGTATGTAGTAAATGACACTGTATCTGTGTATATGTAATAGTATATTATGCAGTGACTTAAAACATTGGAAATATCATGCCATTGGAAACTGTTAATGCTAAAGGGGAAATATCAAAAAGGCTTAATGCGAAAAATTAAAATACGTGGCATAATCTCAATTACGTAAGATAATTTGAGTAGAAAACACAACTAGAAGAAAATATGCCAAAAAGTTAAAGGTGGCTAAGATTTTAGGTGGTAAATTTAGGACCCACATATCTGGTTATTGTACCTCACTGAGGTCATCTTTTGTTGTCACCCTTCCATAACTCTGACAGAGCTACACTGCCGTCCTCCAGGTCCCTTGAACATGTTAGGCACACAACTCCCTCCATATAAAATTAGAACCACACCCTATTCCTCTTTTATCCTTTATGTTAACTTTACCTCACATAATATAGTTTATTTATTTTCTTTGTTTTTTACTAGTCTTCTCAACAAGAAGATGAGTTCCAAGAGAGGAGGACTGGAACAAATTGAAGATATGTCTGAGGGAATGATTAAATAATTGACCATGGAGTTTAGGCTGGTATGGAAGGAAGTCAGAGTATTTGGAGGAGGTGGAAGTGTCAGCAGTAACAAGGAGAAAAATAATTGTATTATACATCAAAAAGAATTTTTAGGATCAGGGAACTAGCATGAATGACCCTGGAAAAGTAAGAAGTGTAAGTTTGTTGGAAACTCAGATTGTGGAGGATGTAACTACTGAAAATGACACGGCAGCCCCTCCCCCTCGTGAAGATCCAACCCAATGGCTTTGGGACTGAATTACTCAAAAAGAGAAGAGAAGGGAAGGGATAAAGGATGAAGCACTTTTACCATTTTTGATACACATAATTAGCAGGCTTTTGTCCATGCAGGTATCACCTGCAGAGATGTCCCTTCCTTTTTGAAAAAATAAAACTAAACATTAAATCAAATAAGATATCATTTTGCAAACTGCTTTTCTTGCATTCATTAATGGGTCATGAACATTCTTTTTTTCTTTCTTTCAAAGATTTATTTATTTGAGAGAGAGAGAGAGAGAGAGCAGGGTGGGGGGGGGCGGGGAGAGGGGCAGAGGGAGAGAAAAGGAGAGAGAGAGTCCTAAGCAGACTCCACACCGAGCACTGAGTGGGGCACAAGGCTCATCTCACAACCCTAAGATTACTTCCTGAGCCCAAACCAAGACTTTGATGTTTAAGTGACTATGCCACTCAGGTGCCCCAGTCATGAACCTTACTTCTTGTTAATACATACACATCTGTATTTTTTTTAAACTACATAATAGTCCACTGATGTAAAGACCATAGAATATTTAACCAAAAACTCATCGTTGAACATGCAGATATTTACATCCTTAGGGTAAATATTTAGAGGTGAAATTATATAGCAAAAAATATATATATATAAGAGTTAAATGTTGCCATTAATCTACTGAGCAGCTTTTATAGAACTAATTTATAGGAATTACAATGTACCAAGTACTGTTCTAGGATTTGTGAACATAGCAATAAACAAAACAGAAGAGAATGGCATCACTCATGGAGCTTATATTCTGGTGGAAATATAGTTGAGAATATTCTATAGAAAGTTACATTAAGGGGCTCCTGGGTGGCTCAGCTGGTTAAGCATCTGCCTTCAGCTCAAGTCATAATCCCAGGATCCTGGAATAGAGTCCTGCATCAGGCTCCCTGCTCAGTGGGGAGTCTGCTTCTCCCTCTCTCCCTCAGTCATGTGTGTGCTCGTTCTCTCCCTCTCTCTCTCTCTAACAAAAACTAATAAAATCTTTAAAGAAAAGTTACATTAATTTATATTCCCAGTAACACTGTATCAAAGTGTCCATTATCTTACATTCTCACCAGCACTGGGTATATCCAAACTTTTATAATTTTGGTTGATAATTTCTTTGCATATTTTGTTTTAATAACTTGCATTATTTGAGAAGTAGAACTACATGTTAATGTCATGTGTTCATTCATGTTGCTGTTGGAGTATCTGGTCTTTAAATGTAAAGGGTTGCATGTTATTTAGAAAATAATTCGCCTGCCCAGAATATTCCCTTTCTAATTTGGGGGAATTCCTTCCTGCTTTAAACTCTGGAAGCTAAATGGGAAATAACATTTTCTCCCTCCATCTTCTGGCAAGTAGAACAGAGTCCCATGAACTAAGGATGGCCAATCAGATACTTCTGCTGGGAATGTTGAATCTAAACGTGATGTGAAGACAGAGTCTATTAGAGATAATATAGTGGTAGAGTATAAGGTCTAGAAGTTTCACAATGACTACCTGGTGGTAAGATGCTATTCCTGTATAGACTTTGGATATACCTGCCCTGCCTTGCTCACTGATTTAAACCTACCTCTCAAGCCTTCCTGTTGGTTTTATGAGTAACTCCCAAAATTACTTTTCTGTTTATCTTAATCAGTCATTTATTGTTGTTGTAACTAGGAACATTAAAGTATTGATGCTTTACAAATATATATCTCCAACCATGTTTTTCTCATTTTTTGTAGTGTATTTGTAAAATTTTACTATGTTTTCATTTTTATTTAATTGAATATGTGAATATATACTCTGTGTAGTTGGCCATTGGTGTCTGCTTAGAGGGCTTTGTAATGCCAAATTTGTTAAAATATTTATCTAAGATTTCTTCTATTAATTATATTACATCTTTAATATATTCAAAATTCATGTTGATCTGAGGCATGACTTAGAGCTCTATTTATTTTATTTTGGTTCTCAAATAGATATTGGAAATTGCTTTTTGTTTCTTTTTCTTTTTTTCTAATAACCAAAACCTTGCTCACTGATTCAAAAAGCTACTTTTGTCAGATATTAATTTTGCTGTCAATTTATGGAGACTTTGTTCTGTTTCATTGATTATTCTATTCTTGGAGTCTCACCACACTTTCAATCAATGTAGCTTAAATTACAATTTCATATTTGACAGGGTTAGTGCCTTCATTATCTTTTTTCAGAATTTTACTGGTATTTTTATCCACTTCTTTTCTAAATATATTTTACAAATTTTTCAAGAAAAATCTTTGTAATTTTGATTGCTGTTGCATGAAATACACAAGTTAATTTGAAGAAAATGTTCCAAGACCATGTAATACTTTTTTATTTGTTTCCTTTTTATACTCCTCAGTAGAACTCTCTTTTCATGTATGTTCTACACATTTCTTGATAAGTATATGTGTTTTGAATTAAACTTTATTTAATTATATTCTAAACATTATTGTTAGCTTTCAAGGTATTATTGGGGGAGTTAGTATATTTATTATGTATCAGTTTATTTACTGAACTCACATTTTAATTCTAGTAGTTTGGTTTTCTTGGTATGTAACCATATATATAAATAAGTATAATTTAATATTTTTTCAAGTCATGTCTTATTTTGTAATTACATAGCTCTTATCATTTTAAAATTATAATAGAAAAATATCTTCTGTCTTACTCTACCTACTTTAATAGATCATGTCTAAGGTCTTTTGTTCATTTGTTTGCTTGCTTTTCTTTTGTTTCTTTTTAGCATTGTTTGGTGCTTTTTGGGGGGGCTACCAATTTTAAGCATGATACAGATTCATATTACTAATAACACTAATTGAGAAATTTGTAGGTCATTGTGATTGTGGGAGTTGAGGAGTTTTGTCTCTGTTTGCCTTTTCTCTATATTTATTGAAACTTTTACAGTAGGAGCTCACGCAGCCTAAATAAAGAAAGGAGAATTTCATGGCTCTTGGAAAGTACATTCCAATTTTTAGATTGCTCTCCTGTATTGCCATTTCAGCAATACATTTGATAGACTATAAGATGTGCAGTCTAAGATTTTCTGTAGTGATTCTCCACCCATCTGTTATTAGTTCACTCCTAGAAAAAGTGGCTTCAAACAGATTGTTTTTATATCTCCTACATTATTCCCCAATCATAGCAAATTTTGTGGGGTCTTGGAATATCTCCTTTCTAAAAATTACACTCAACATCCACATAAAGCCACGTATATACTGACCATCCTCTTTTGCAAAGTTTCATGATACAAACAAGACAAAATATGGAATTTTTCCTCAAACCATGTCTTGAAAATCTGAGCCAGACTATAAACAATTTTAGCAAAGGTAGCACAACAAGACTGATAACTGCTGATTTCTGAACAATATCTTGCTGAACATCATTTTACAATTACAGATAGAGGTTGTTATATCTTTGACCTGTTCACTGAAATATGTAGGTTCCTAGAAGAATCCCTAAAAGAGCTTTGTCATTCACTCTTAGGAATAGGAAAAGGTATATGGTTTACAGAAAAAAATATTATGTATATACATCATACATAGTGTGTGTGTAAATGTGTGTGCATGTGAGTGTGAGTCAAGTGGGCACATATGTTCCCTCTACTAAGTAAACTTGTTTAAACCTCTGTAAGAATTACCCAAATCCAATCTTTTCTGCTATTAAATACAACTGACTACAAGTACAAAAAGATAACCCTAGAGATTATAGCTAGAAGCCTAACAGACAGTAAGGGAGTTCAACTGTTGGTCCCCGTTCACTCTCTCCACTCTTCCAAAGTGATTCACCCACTCTAGGAGCAACTCTGGTGCAAAGATAGTGAACCAAATGGCCAGTGATTGTTGTGCACCATTTTCTACAGAGCTAATTAAATTTGAGAGCTCTATAGATAGTGTGGAAGTCAAAGATACACAGCTGTGACTTTATCTTCCCTTTTTGTTTTTTAATCTATGTTTAAAAAACACAATAAATTTAAGGAACTTGATACATAGTGATCTGAACAAAGGCAGTGTCTGGCAAAAAGCATTATTTTATTTGTTTGCCTTCCACAAGGGCAGGGGACCAAAAAAATAACAATAACTTCCAGGAAACAATGAGACATGGTAAAATCTATGGTGAAGTCCGTCCTACTAGATAAAGAATGCTATTGATCTGCAGTGGAAGAGTTTCCATTTTTCCTCAAGATCTCCTGATCTGAGCATATATTAATATTCAATGGAATTTTATCTACTTATTTCTCATAATAATGGGCAGATATCTTGAAAAGAAGTTGTCAGTTTCCAGAGTCATCTTTTTTTTTTAGATTTTATTTATTTATTTGACAGAGAGAGAGATCACAAATAGGCAGAGCAGCTGGCAGAGAGAGAGGGAGAAGCATGCTCCCCGCTGAGCAGGGAGCCTGATGCAGGGCTCGATCCCAGGACCCTGAGACCATGACCTAAGCAGAAGGCAGAGGCTTTAACCCACTAAGCCACCCAGGCGCCCCCAGAGTCATCTTTATATTTGATATAAATATCTGAAAAAAATGCTTTGAAGTTTAGTAGGAAATAGTAGCAACCAGCAGAATTGTTACTACTATTCCTTATTTCATTGCTGATATTTTACTTCCCCAATTCCTTCTTTTTTAATAATTTGGACAGATTCTAAAAGTTGGTAAAGGAAGTTTTAAGACAATATCTTTGGCTCCATCTTTTCTCCCATCCAAGTACTAACCAGGCCCGACCCTACTTAGCTGGCTCCATCTTTTCTAAAAGTTTTGTCTAATTTTTCATATCTGTTTTGGTCACCATTTTGGTTATCTAAGAGTCAGTTTCTAGGAATTACACTGTGGTCGGGAAAGCAAGTATGAGATAAGCTTTCTTTTCTTTTGGAGAAGAGGAAACATATCAGGTATTTCATGGTAAATAAGTGCAACTAAGAGTAATGAGGTAATTAGAACCTATATTATCATAAGCTAAAGATTTTTTTAGAGATAATGGACATTGTACAAGGAAGTAATCTCCTTCTTTTATTGAAAATCAATCCTGCCTCTCTACTTCTAAAGATTGTGTGGTAGGAGCTCTGGCAAATTGAAGATTGTATTCAATGAGGAAACCTGGTGAGGAAATTGTTCTGCTGTGAATGGTAACAAATTAAAACTACAAATTAACATGAATCCACAGGAAATATTGAGTATCACTTTAACTTCATCAGTTAGCTAGAGGTACTCCAAATTACACTGGTTTTGGAACAGTAGAAATAGAACTATAACCACTGCTACACTTCTTGTTGTGTTTTTAATGGCAGAAATAAAAAATGGAGAATTTGGCTTTTGTAATATTTTCTCATAAGATGAGTTAATTTGGCCTTTACCTCTTTATTTTTTAAAAGGTATTTTCATCTATTTTAACAAAACCTCCCCTTTTAAAGACATGGTCTTTCAAGGGACATTAAATTTACTAGAATATTACATGGTGTTATTTTAAATATTAACCTTTTTTTTCAGTTTCCATATTCTATTCATCTTATACACACAATTATTTCATTACTTGAATGACTCTCCATTTTTCAATGACACATATTGAAGTTTGCAGCACACACTGAATTTTTCCTGATATATCTACAATTATAAACGAAAAAATACTTTGGCATAAAATTGTAATGGGTTTGATAGCCATACGTGCCACATTATACAATATATTTTCTCTGAAATTAAGGATTTTGCTTTGCTTTCCAACCTAAAAGCAAATGAACACCAACATATTTAATATAAACCCTCATTCATAGCTATATATCTTATAAAATAGCAGGACTCAAGAATACATAACAAGTAATTTATTTCTCCAAAGTTGAACTTGCTGTATTTCAATGCTTCTAAATGTATCTATATTCATATTGCTTTCCTACTTGGTAAACACTTCTCTCTCTCTTTTTTTAAGTTTTAATTTTAATTCAGTTAGCTAGCACACAGTATTTTATTAGTTTCAGGTGTACAATATAGTGAGCGATTCAACAATTCCATACATCTTCCTACGCTGATTCCAAATGTCCTCCTTAATCTCATCACCTATTTAACCCTTTTCCCCACCTGCCTCTCCTACTCTTCTCTTTTCTTAATGTTTTCCTTTTTTTAAAGATTTTGTTTATTTATTTGAGAGAGCATGCACAGGCATAGGAACAGGGGAAGTGTGGAGAGAGACAGAGAAGCAGGCTCCTTGCTGAGTGCAAAGCCCCATGTGGGAGGAGGGGGGTGGGCCTCAATCCCAAGACTAGAAATCATGACCTGAGCCAAAGTGAGGCACTTAATGGACTGAGCCACCCAAGCACCCCTTGATTAATGTTTTCTGAACAGTCCATCAGTTAGTTGAAATCTTATCAGTCTGGAAGTTTTTAACTTTAGTCACTAATTATTCTAGTTTTTCTGTCTCTTCAGCCATTACTCTGCCTATCTGCCATTTTACTTAATATACATATATACATACAAAGGTCTCTCTATAATTACAGCTAATAAATTGTTTTATATTGTATTTGTCTTGACTATGCAAGTAATTAAAGATTACTATCATTACTAATGTCCACAGTATTTGTTTTTACACTTCCATTATCAAAGTTCATTGTTTAACTAAGAAGTCCTCTGCTAATTACAGGACTTGGGTCCTTGCAAGTGGTTAGTATTTCACAAGTCTTACATTTCACACCAGGAAGCCATGTTAACACCTTTGATCTAGGTAGAAGGCCTTAATTAAAATAAATGTATTACAATACGGGTGTTCACAAAGCACAATTAATGATTCTGTTAATTGTTTTTTTCCTTTGTTCTGGATATAAGCAGCATTAGTTCTTTATTTGTAAAACAGAGTTCTTAAAGTCTGGAACCCCTTCTTACTCTTTAAAAGAAAAACATAATTTCTAGCCCAATTCCTAACATATAGTAGGCACTCCTCAAAAGTTATTAAATGAAATTTTAATGGATTTGTAATATAAATATAAAGATTCATCCTATTTTCCTTATTAGAATATGAGCTTCTTAAGAACAATGGCCATGTTTTCCACTGTGTCTGTATTACATGCTCATTTCCAATAAATAAATAATTTCAAAGAAAATAAATTCTAATTACATTTAGGTAGATTTTAAATTGTCATCTTTAAAAGAAAAAAATGTCAAATAGAAAAACAAAGGTATGCATAATCAAAAGCTAATATTTTGATATAATAAAATTTAAATGGCTCAGAAAGTTCTGTAGACACTTCCAGAGTTTTGCCCTAATTTGTTCATTAAGAAAAATTACTTGTTAAATGGGCAGAGGATATGAACAGACATTTCTGCAAAGAAGACATCCAGATGGCCAACAGACACATGAAAAAGTGCTCCACATCACTCAGCATCAGGGAAATACAAATCAAAACCACAATGAGATACCACCTCACACCAGTCAGAATGGCTAAAATTAACAAGTCAAGAAATGACAGATGCTGGCGAGGATGTGGAGAAAGGGGAACCCTCCTACACTGTTGGTGGGAATGCAAGATGGTGCAACCACTCTGGAAAACAGCATGGAGTTTCCTCAAAAAGTTGAAAATAGAGCTACCCTATGACCCAGCAATTGCACTACTGGGTATTTACCCTAAAGATACAAACCTAGTGATCGGAAGGGGCATGTGCACCTGAATATTTATAGCAGCAGTGTCCACAATAGCCAAACTATGGAAAGAACCTAGATGTCCATCAACAGACGAATGGATAAAGAAGAAGTGGTATATATATATATAATGGAATACTATGCAGCCAGCAAAAGAAATGAAATCTTGCCATTTGCGATGACATGGATGGAACTAGAGGGTATTACGCTTATCGAAATAAGTCAATCGGAGAAAGACAACTATCATATGATCTCCCTGATATGAGGAAGTGGAAAAGCAACGTGAGGGATTTGGGGAGTAGGAAAAGAATAAATGAAACAAGATGGGATCGGGAGGGAGACAAACCATAAGAGACTCTTAATCTTACAAAACAAACTGAGGGTTGCGGGGGGTGGTGAGAGGGGTAGGGAGAGGGTGGTAGGGTTATGGACATTGAAGAAGGTATGTGCTATGGTGAGTGCTGTGAAGTGTGTAAACCTGGCAATTCACAGACCTGTATCCCTGGGGCTAATAATACATTATATGTTTATAAAAAAATTTAAAAATTATTAAAAAAAAGAAAAGAAAAATTACTTGTTAAGTTGCTCCTATAAATCAGGAATGGAGGGATGAAGGGATGAAAGACAGAATCCCTGAACGTAAGTGCCCCGCAATCTAATGCAGAGATATTATGCAATTATAATAGAATAATATGATTTCTACAAAAATGCTGAGGGCGTATACACTGAGAGCATGATGACAATAGCCTAAGTGTGCCCTGTTAGGGAGGCAGAGGACAGAAAAACTTTCAGAGAATAAATGAGTAACACACAAGTTAAGAATTACCTGCAAGATGGAGCTTTTGAGACCAGGAATCCCACCTATTCACTTATCTCTATTAACAATATCTAGCACATTGTCAGACACATAGTATGCACCAAATAAGCATTTATTAAGTAAAATACTAATGAATATATAAGACAAATTTAGACAGAATACATAATAAGCAGTTAGATTAGATAGATTGATTGACAGATCAATAGATAGACCTAAGCTAAGAGCAACTTGAAAAAGAAGTTAAGGGCTCCATTTCTGGAGTTAGCTAGGTAGGTCATAGAGAGTAAGCAGTGGAAATAGAACAGGAAGGGGAAAAAAAAAAGAGCTTGTGCCAATGCAAAGGTGGTTGAGAGAGTATGACCCCTTTGGAAGAGTACATGAAATTTAATATTTTGAAAGTTCAAAGTAGAAATAGGAAGGAGTTGATGTCAAACAGAGGTGAGGACCGGATGAAGAAGATCTTTAAAGAAAGCCAAGGGAAAAACAGAAAGACTAGAGTAAGAAAGAAAGACAAGGTATTGTAATGGCCTAGACAATTGGTGATGCATTTCTAAATGAAGATGGTGACAGAGGGCCAGCAGGGGAGCAGTTATCTGCAAAAAAATATGGGTAGGTTCAATAGGACCTGGTGAATAATTGACTATAATCAGCAGGGAAGAATGAGTCAAGCATGATTTCCAGCTTCTCATTTAAGAACCTGTGTAGGGTTATCAACTGAGATTGTAAGAAAGAGAAGACTGTTAGGTTTGGGAAAGAATGGTGCTAAATTTATTTTAGATTAATTGAACTCAAAACACATTTCAGTAAGTGAATTCCAATTAACAATTTGGTAAATATATATAGAGTTAAATATAGAAATGTAAGACAGAGATAAAAACTAGGAGTCATAGGGGTGCTTGGGTTACTCAGTTGATTAAGCTTCCATCCAACTCTTGATTTCAGCTCCGGACATGGATTTCAGGGTCGTGAGATTGAGCCCCTAGTCTGGCTCTGTAGTCAGTGTGGAGCCTGCCTAAGATTCTCTCCATCTCTCTCTCTGCTCCTCCCCCACTTTCTCCATCCCCCTCTTAAAAATAATTGGGAGTTACTGGAATCTATGCGGTCACTGACACCCTAGAAAAAGTTAAGCTTAACTAAGATGAAAAAAGACATCCCTCAAAAAATCAGGCTGAAGAAAATTTCTATGTAAAATGAGTGTTCAGTGGGCTGCAAAGGAAGACACTTCAATAGATCAAATTGGGAAGCAACAGGATAGGATGAAAAACAGGAGGATGTGTCACAGACTCCAAAATAAGAGTTTCAGACAAGAAAGAGGAATCAGTAACAACAATTACTGGCAGGACGTAGGGAAGGATGAAGACTATGGACTGTGGCAAAAGGACATCACAGGTGATCACAGTAAGAGCAGATGTGGTGGAAAAGGGAAGTGGCCACATTTCAAGAGGTTAAAGGACTAAACAGAAGCTAAAGAAGGAAAGGAAAATCTAAATGCTCAACAATTTATTCAATACAATATTGGTGCAATGCTGATAACTGCCTGAGTACAGGCAAAATAACTATTTTCCTGATAAAAGCATGGCAAAAATTTTAGTAAGTATGTTGTAGCCAGTGTTTGTGGTGAATTCATAAAAATTACATGAACCATAGGAAAGAGCGCCTGGGTGGCTCAGTCGATTAAGTGGCTGCCTTTGGCTCAGGTCTTGATCCTGGGACAGAGTATGGCATTGGGCTCCCTTCTCAGCAGAGAATCTGCTTCTTTTTTTCCCTCTGCCTGCTGCTCCCCATGCTTGTACTCTCTCTCTTTGTCAAATAAATAAATAAAATATTTTTTAAAAATTAAAAAAAAGAAACACAGGTAGATCAAACCAATGAAAGTTTATATTTTAAAGCTATAAAATACAGTACATAAAATGCAAAGTTTGAGAATAGTATAAAACTGTACCTCATAATCTAAAGCTTTCACAGAGCATATTTATTTCTAATTCATTTCATGTCTTAGAGTGACAGAGTAAAAACTAGTTGCTAAAACTATTAAGGAAAAATAGAAATAAAGATATATCACCAGAGAATTTAGTAAAGTCTGTATAAGCAATATGGAGAATTTAAGATAAACCTGGATTTTTCCTTTTTTTTCTTAGTGTAAGCTTTCCAAACAGATCACTGAGATGGCTCCATGCTTAGCACTTTTATAGTGGGGTTAATGTTATACAATTAAAACTAGATCTTGAAATTGTGTGGTACAATATCACTAATTTGGATACTGATGGGCTAAGGGATTTAGAAAGAAAGAAAGAAAAGGAAGGCAGGCGAAAAGAAAAAGAAAGAGAGAGAGAGAAAGAAAGAAAGAAAGAAAGAAGGAAGGAAGGGAGGGGAGAGGTAGGGAGGGGAGAGGAGGGGAGGGGAGAGGATGGGAGGGGAGGAGAGGAAGGAAGGAAGGAAGGAAGGAAGGAAGGAAGGAAGGAAGGAAGGAAGGAAAAGGCAACCCTTTAATTTGTTAAACTGCATCTGGAAAATGTGATTTTCCCAATATTAGAACCCATTTGAACTTCCTGAACGGGTTTTAAGTCTTTGGGGAATTGTATTTGTTTATCTTTATAAAAATATGACTTCCTGTTTAAGAGGAAAACTAAAAAGCGAAAGGACATCTTGAACATCAGTAGTTAGTACCATAGTAACTTTTTCAGGAATCATGCATTAATTAATTATAAACATATGTATTTTATTTCCTCTAAAAGGATAAATTGTCTTTTTTAATAAGGGAAAATATTGGCAAAATGTCTTTCAAGCTCTGCTATACATAACACTCTGAAAGCAAGTTTTACAAATAGATCATATTTATCATCTATACTTAAAAATAGAATGTTAATTTACCTTGAATAATAGTGATGTGCTAAAACTACAATCATATAGTAGGATTATCCATTATTTTTATATCACTAAACTTAGAAGGAATTCTCTACGTTTGTGGCATTTGAAGATTTAATACTCTTGAATGTCTATTTTTTTCCCTACTAATCCAAAAAATCATGTCTTGCTATATTAGCTTGCTAAGGCATAAATGTCAGGAAACAAATCCCTGGTATCCACATCATAATGTAATTTTGTGGCTAACTACTTGTCTTGTGACATTAGCATTCATGGAGTAAATAAAATATTTTGTCCTTTGAGAAAAGTGTCCATGACGAAAGAGATGTGTCAGTTAAAAAAAAATGAAAAAGTAATGAAATTGTTATATAAGAAGATGCACAGAAAACACATGACTTTTGACAAAAGGATTTGAAAAAGCTGGAACCTCTACAAACATTTTCACATTTGCAAATTTGGAAACAGATGTTTTCAGGAAGAACTGTTCTTGAAAGCCCATGGACTTTTTCCATTCCATAGCTTCACTGCAAGCAGCTAAATGACATTGGAATTTCAAAATAGAGTAGATGAATTCAAAAGATTGCCACTTAAAAAATGGATCCATTAAGTATTAGGTAATAGCACTAAAAACAACAGGTACTTACTATTTACTGGGCACTTCCTCTGTGCCCACTGTTAGTATTTTATATAATTCACAAAATGACCCAACAAGATAGGACTATGACTTCTCTCATTACACACTCAAGAAAAGAGGTTCAAAGGTTATAGAGCCTACTCAGAAAGGTTAAGGTCATCCCAGCTCATCAGCCCAGTCTATTGAACTTTAGCCTGATGTTTGTGAGCTTTTGAATAAAATAACATATTTCAGACATGAATATATCAATTGCCTCTGGCTGAGCTCATCTACTAGGTTCTATGTAAAATATATTTAAGGTAAATTGGAGCCTTGAAATTATTACTGAGTAGACAGCAGGTTAAGTGAGTGGGCTCTGGAAACCCAAATGACAGTTCAAAGTCTGGGGCAGCCTCATACTGGCTAGGTCACTTTGACCTACATCTATGGCCTCTCTTTTCTCACCTATAGGATGGGGGGTAATGATGGTGCATACCTCAGAGTACAGGTATGTATAAAGCATATAAAATAGTGCATGGCACATAGGGGTCCATTATGATAGCTACTATTATGGACAACATGTCTCCATGACCTAAGTAACCTTCTGTTATCTAATTCTTTGTTATTGTTCTCCTCACTTTCCCTAGCATTTAGTCATTATGGTCAGATGTAATAAATAAATTAATAGCTATTTGGGGGGGTAAGTACTTTTATAGAAAAAGATATACTTTTAAAGTTTTTAAATGTAATTCTGATTTTATGTGCTACAAATATTTTCACTGTTTATGATACATGTATTTTGTAAATTCCTCATGAGATTATACATGAAAATAAGCTTTAAGTAAACCTCCTTAATAAGAAGTTTGTATAACATAGCAACATTACATTACATTACATTACATTACATTTCAGTCAGAACTGGAAACAAATTTTCAAGTGCCACAAAGGAAGAGTCACCCAATTTGATATCACCTGAATTAACTGATTTGAATTCTCTTTAAAATGGCATTTAACTAGCAGACACAAAGACAAGAAAGCTGAGTTAACTTAGAAACTTCCTGTATTTTGCAGCAATGGTGTTGTGATCCTTCAAGTAGAGGGAGATCAGTTTGATGCCATTTTGAGCTCACTGTGCATTGGAGCATAAAAGGAAGAGGTGGGTGGAAGCAAAGCTGAGCTAGGAGCCGACTGGCATGAGACACGGCAGGAGGCGAATGGAACAGTTAGACAGATGGGTGGATGAAAAGACTGGGGCACACAGAAAGATGTTCAGTGATGACGCAGCTAAGAAGGGGGAAAAGGTTATGATATGACCCAATTACCACAAATAACCAAAGAAATAATAACTGTGAGAAGAAAATGCAAAAGGAGAGATTACAGGCTCATTGGGATCTTTGCTATAATTCCTTTTGCAGTTCTCCTCAGACTAAGTCACCCAACTATAATTATCTCAATTGATCTGACAATTCCTCACTTGTGTTCATATATTTAAGTACAAATATATATGAAAATATTTTTGTTTCTTTTTCATTGGATTACAGTTTATAAAGGGCTAAAATTGTATCTTCTACTTCAGTATTTCTCAATGCTGATGTAAATTTAAAATGTTGTTGCTTGTCATTATGAGACAATACTTCAAATATTGATCAGAATTTTTTCATCAATGTGTGTTATCTAAGTTGGATTCAAAGATAAAGAGAAGTTATTTGGAATTTGGATATTGATAAAAAAACCTCTGCATATTTGAGAGACTGCCTTTCATAGTTCATAACAATAATTATATATAGAATATCAACTTAAGATTTCAGAAAATTTCAGTCACTTTATAAAATTGTTAGACTTCTAATCAAACATTTCTTACCTAAATATTTAAAATTTTATATTTATTTATTTGCAAAGTAATTAGCTGAAAGGCAACTCTTGAGTATCCTGCATATATGAGCTCTGCCAAGGTACTTACGACTCCATGTTTAAGATTCAACATTTGTTTTCTGGGTTTAAAGATTTTGCACTACAAAAAGAATAACAATGGATGAGGATGTATTCCCAAAGACCCAGTTCAATAAGTGTATAAGTAAACCTTCCTATCCAGTTCATATATTTACTGTTGAGCTTATCATATCATACAATTTATTTCTTGTGTGTGTGTATCTCAATGTGATTTCTTGAGGGAAAACTTGATTTTGTTATTTGCAATATTTATTACAGGCCCTGGCACATAATAGCATTAAAATATAATTGTAGAAAGGAAAAATAGAAGGAAGGAGGAGAAGGAAAGGAGAGAAGGGCAGGGGAATGGAGGGGAGTGAGGAGAAAAGAAGGAAGTCACATATGTGTGAAAAAGAGAAAAGAAATGGTGTCATACAACCTGCTTTCATATTGTAATGAAGCATATGGAGGACAGGATTCCACTGGACTTAGTGTCCCATGAAGGGCCAAAGGAAAAAAAAAATAGTGTCTTGCATGTATACAGCATTTGTAACTGACACAATTCTTTCATAGTCATTATTTGTTTGATCTTCACAGTAACCCTAGGAATCAAGAATCATTCCTGCCCTCTCTTACAAAAGAAGAAACTGAGGTTCATATAGTTTAAATGACTATTCCAAGTGTACCCAGATAATAAATAGCAGAGTTAGAAGCCCTAAACTGCTAGGAACATGTTCAATTTTATTAAATTAATTCTATACAACAGTATGAATTCCTTGAGAAGAATCCTAAAATTTGTGTATACAGGAATAAAAATAATAATAGCAGTAACAACAGCAACATAGCTAGCATGCATTGACTGCTTGCTACTTGCGAGACACTGTTCTAAAGATTTACATGTATTTGCTTGCCCATCTAGTCTTCACAATGCTATGAAAAAAGTACCACCACTATGCTTATTTTAAATGTGAGAAAAATGAGGTGCTGAAAAGTCAAATAATTTATCAAAGGTCACATAGCAACAGTAAAGCTGAGATCAACCCATTATTAACATCTATTAAAACATCTCTGTCCTTGAAGTAATATAAACATGCACTAAAAATAAGAGAAATCACAGCTAACTCAGAATGTCAATCTGGAAACTTTAGACCAGTCTCTGAAGCCAGTTAGCTGTATTTTTTGGCAAAGCATTTAAGCCTGTTCCATATGTCTGCTTCTTTCTCATGAAATGAGGCTAAATGGGATAATGCCTGAGTTACCAGATTTCTAAAAATCTAGGATAAAAGTCTGCACACAATCTTCATGGCACTGCAGTAGTAGACCATGAATGAAGAAATCAGATTGGAAAAGTCAGCATATCAATCAAGAAAATGATGAGTCAAGAGGAGGAGTAAGCACTAACGATAAAATGTCTATATAGCCTACATGTATTTTAATGTTCAATATTTATCCTAGTATAACTGTCTACAGCCATTCAGGGTAAACCACTTTTAAGGATACATTTGTAATCTTTTATTTCAACCCTGAATAAGTCTAGAACTTTGAAGGCAGGGTTCAGACCAGAGAGCAGGTTACATTTATTTTCACAGGGAGGTGGGAGAGAAAGACATTGTGGAGGTCCAGCTGACACTCAGATACTCTGAATGAACTGGCTCCATTGCAACCTACCCATCACCAGGATTTCAGGCCTTTCCATGACTGATTTTCAGCATTAACTGTTGGAATGATAAATTACCTTGATTTCCATCTTCCCTTTCAATTCTGCCTCTTGTTTGACTTCTTTTTTCTGATATCTCAGCTTTTAAATCTCATTTTAAAACATGAGAATCCACTGTCTAGTTCTTGACCCTTTGTCCTTCTTTTGCTTAACTGTCCCTTGGGAAACTTTCACAATCTAAATAACTCACTTGAATTTATGAAATGAGCCAGAATGCTCCATTTCTCATTAGTCCATTTCAATTAGATGTCTCAGCATCACAGCAAGTTAAATAGGTATAAAATCTGAAATATTAAATTTTTCCCCAAACAGTTTTGTATCTGGAACATCCTATCTGATTCTCCAATTCATCTGTAGCTTCTTCCTCTTCCTTCCACAACTTAGTCCCTTTGTTTTCTCAAAATGAACACAAGTGCATGAGAAAGGAATATATTATTTTTTGTGTTGTGCTTTATTCTAAATAATTATTTCCAAATCTTTTGAATGAAGAATGTTGAGGACAGAACTGATCTAATTTTGGCCAAAAATTCTTGAAATATAAGGGTTTTAAAAATATTAAATCAGTTTGTATTTTCTTTTCTTTTCTTTTCTTTATTAAAAATCTTACTTATTTATCTGACAGACAGAGATCACAAGTAGGCAGAGAGGCAGGCAGAGAGAGAGGAGGAAGCAGGCCCCCCGCCGGGCAGAGAGCCCAACTCGGGGCCCGATCCCAGGATCCCGGGATAATGACCCGAGCGGAAGGCAGAGGCCCCAACCCACTGAGCCACCCAGGTGCCCCTGTATTTTCTTTTCTATACCTACATTAAAAATCAACTATAAGGGAAAATACATATTAGTCAAAAAATACTTTTGGAAGATACTGATATTTTGTATCTATCATTATCTTTCTTTCTCTCTGACTAGATTATCTCACCTATTGCCTGTGTATTTTCAAAGTGGCCATGACTACTGAACAACATTGAAGCTTAAGTGAGGACATAAATTTATAAAATAAAATTGGAGTAGTGTTTCCTGTCTCAATTCTTGTCCAAGTTCTGACATTAGTTTGAGCGCTAAACACCAAAACTCCTGGGAGCATTTCAGACTTGAAAGCATACTACTCAATGGGAATCAGGTATTAGTTCTTGATGGGTCACAGCGAATTTGATGACCTTTTTGAACAAGTACTAAATTCCATCAGTTTTATTGTTGCCAGCTACATATTAGGGTACTAAGCAAAACTACACGTCATGTACGTAGAAATTCTAGGATGATATGCTTCTCAATCTTGTTCTTGTTCCAGCCTCATTCAAATAGAGCACTGAATGAACATGAATAAAATTAAAAATTGGTTTGAAAAGCAAATATTTAGTTTAAAACATGAATTATAAATATAGAGGTAAAAATAAATAAATAAATAAATATAGAGGTATTTGGTGCCCCTCCAGAAGAGACCTCAGAATGATCAGGTAAAATACATTGTTATCTGTAGATTTGTGAGTTTGGTCTCAGCTACTTTTAGAACTGTTCTTGAGTACTCAGTAGGGGGAAAGTACTTTTGTATATTCTAAAATTTGTCATCAACTTGAGGATATATTCAATTAAGGTGTCATGTCTCATCTCAAGTGGAAAAACAAAGGTAAAAAGCCTAGTGGTACAATAGCATTTAACAGCTGATAATAGTGTTTCTGCCTGATTTGGTGTAATTACCCAGATTGAACATGCTCAGCTTCAGAATTATAGGCAACCATTAATTATCTGTTCCCTATCCCAAAGTGTATATATTTTTCATGAGCTTTTAGGGTTAGGAATCAAAAGGAAGTACAGCAGTTTGTTTTATTTAAACTTTAGTTTGTGGTATATTTTATAAGACTTTTGGGAGATGAGTAATTTGTAACACACCACCAGTAACTTTAGCTGGTAGTGAATTAAAAAAAAAAAAAAAGCTATTCTGGCTTAGCTAGCCAACTCTATGGACTTTAATGATGTTTGCAAATGATTTTTTTCCCTAAACATCACACTTACTACAACATTTCTCATCTTTATTCTACCTGTAAATAAGGCCAATTCCTATAAAAATCTGATGACTTTTAAATCAGTAGGACAGGAAGAAACATATTTCCTCCACTCCCACCTACCCATGGGTATGAGATATTGGAAGAGAAAGACAAAAGAAAAAATAAGTAAGTTCCGTTTTGTGAATGCAATCCCTTTTGGCATTTTCTCTAAGCACCATAGTGAAAATTTAAATTGCTGTTCAATTATTGTAAATGCCAGATTCATATTTCATCTAATGCAACAATGAACTAAGACATAGTAACTTGGCTTTTTACATATAATGCAAAAATTCTGAGGTTCCCTAGTGTCACTGGATCTTCTGTGATAGCATATCCAAAAGTGAAGTGCATCCTCTTTTATAATCTTCACTTCAGGGTATCCAAGTACAGTTGCACAGGCTGTGCTCTGCACGAAGATTCCCTGCTAAGAAACATGATTGGGGGCTGAAATCAGCCTGAGTTTAGCTCTCCAAGTCGTGGGTCTGTGGCAAGAAGCTTACATTCCCCTGCATCCCCATAAGGAACAGCCTTTTCTTACTTTTCCACCCAGAGAAGACACATTTTCCTAATGTGTGCTTAAGCATGTGAAAGCAAAGACCCTTGCTACTTTTTTTTCTCTAGTGTAATTCTCCGTCTAAAATTTTTATTAAGTTTTATACTCTATTAAAACGGAACAGTGTCCTATTTGTCTTTGTCATCTAGCACACTGCCAGCCTCCAACTAGACTCTGATTATATGTTTGTTGAGTTAGTGGAATCCAGAGACCATGGAGTACTTAAGTTCAAAGTGAAGATTCTGTACAACTGCAAGACATACTACTTACATGGAAGCCTCTGGAAATGGCACCCCCTGGAACTGTGCAACTCTTTTACACAACCTTAAATGGACTCCTAATTTAATAATGGTGTAAGATGGCATTTTTCAAAGAGTTACTACATCAATTAACTGGTGATAATGTACTTTTCATACATAGTATCTTACATTGTCTCATTTATTCTTCACAGTTAGCAAGACTGTTATCACTATTTTTAGATGAATTAACTAAGCATCAGAAAATTAAAATTACTTCTTTCCTAAGATCGTATAGCCAGTATTTTTCAGAGCCCAAACAAAGTTTAGTCTGAGATTTTAAATTATGTAATTATAAATCATCTTCTTTTATGTAAGTATTTGAAAGACTTGTAGAGCTACAGATTCTATATTTATGATTGAGTCCTAAGGGAATAGATTTGTCATGACAATTACAAATAGTACCAGTAAGGCATTAAGTAATCTTCAACTAGTAAAATACTGTGTTATGTGAAAC
Organism: Taxidea taxus jeffersonii; assembly: GCA_003697995.1. Taxonomy (NCBI): domain Eukaryota; kingdom Metazoa; phylum Chordata; class Mammalia; order Carnivora; family Mustelidae; genus Taxidea; species Taxidea taxus. Next base: position 79,604 of record ML108206.1, on the reverse strand, counting down.
TGAAACAGTTAAAAGCACACAACAACATATTTTGACTCTGACTTTTGGTAAAATAATAAAGTTCTGGAGTAGTTATTAAAGCTAGCTTCTAACACAGAGACAAAAACAAAACAAAACAAATGACCACCTAAGATCCATCTGATTATAGCTTGGTAGATATTCATCTAGGTGAGGATATGAGAGGTGAAAAACATAAGAGATTGTGTTATTACACTAATTTCTAGAGCTAAAGAACTTCATTCACATTATTCCATTTGATCTCATTTTATAGAAGGTAAAAAGATACAAAGAAGACTAGTTACTTTTAAAAGGTGATGGTTTTAAAAAGTGATGGTGTTAGTAAGAGGAAACTGATACCAAGACTTGAACATTGGTCTTCTAATTCTTAATTAAGAATTAATTAAGATTCTTAGTTAAGAATTAACTCTTAATTAATAATTCTTTTATCAAGAATATTTTTGGCTGGAAAAGATTTGGGATCATTCCCTGCATATTTTTGGACCATAATGCTTTGAAACGGGAACTCAATCACAAGGAGAAATTTGGAAAGAACTCAAAGACTTGGAGGCTAAACGGCATCCTATTAAAGAATGAGTGGGTCAACCAGGTAATTAAAGAAGAATTTTAAAAATGCATGGAAACAAATGAAAATGAAAGCACAGCTGTTCAAAATCTTTGGAATGCAGCAAAGTGGTCCTAAGAGGGAAGTATATATAGCAATTCAATCCTTTCTCAAGAAACAAGAAAAGCCTCAAATATGCAAACTAATCCTACAACCTAAAAGAGTTGGAGAAAGAACAGCAAATAAAGCCTAAACCCAGTAGGAGAAGAGAAATAACAAAGATTAAAGCAGAAATCAATGAAATATAAACCATAGGAACAGTAGAATAGGTTAATGAAAGTAGGAGCTGGTTCTCTGAAAGAATTAATAAGATCGATAAAACCCTGGTCAGCCTTATCAAAATGAAAAGAGAAAGGACCCAAATTAATAACATCATGAATGCATGGATGAAAGAGTAGGGATCACAACCAGCACCGAAGAAATAGAAACAATTTATAAGAACATATTATGAGCAACTATATGCCAACAAATTAGGAAATTCAGAAGAAATGGATGCATTCCTAAGGAGGTATAAACTACCCAACCTGACACAGGAAGAAGTAGAAAACCTGAACAGACCCAATTTCTGAACAGAAATCGAAGTAGTAATCAAAAATCTCCCAACAAACAAGAGTTCAGGGCCAGATGGCTTACCAGGGGAATTCTACTAAGCATTTAAAGAAGAATTAATACCTATTCTTCTGAAGCTGTTTCAAAATAAATAAGTACATAAATTGAAATGGAAGGAAAACTTTCAAACTCTTTCTATGAAGCCAGCATTACCCTGACCCCACCAAAAGGGAGAATTACAGACCAATGTCCTTGTTGAATAAGGATGCAAAAATTCTCACCAAAATACTAGCTAATAGAATCCAACAGTATATTAAAAGGATTATTCACCACAACCAAGTGGGATTTATTCCTGGGCTGCAAGGATGTTTTAACATCTGCAAATGAATCAATGTGACACACTACATAAATAAAAGATAGGACAAGAACCGTATGATCCTCTCAGTAGATGCAGAAAAAGCATTTGACAAAGTGCAGCATCCTTTCTTGATTAAAATTCTTCACAGTGTAGTGTAGAGGAACATATCTCAATATCACAAAAGACATCTAATAAAAGCCCACAGCAGATATCATTCTCAATGGGGAAAAATTTGAGAGCTTTCCCCTAAGGTCAGGAACATGGCAGGGATGTCCACTATCATCACAGCTGTTCAACATAGTACTAGAAGTCTGAGTCTCAGCAATCAGACAATAAAAAGAAATAAAAGGCATCTGAATTGTCATAGAAGAAGTCAAACTCTCATTCTTTGCAAATGACATGATACTCTATGTGGAAAACCCAAAAGCCACACCCCAAAATTGCTAGAAGTAATACAGGAATTCAGTAAAGTGGTAGGATATAAAATCAATACACAGAAATCAGCTGCATTTCTATACACTAGTAATGAAACAGAATAAAGAGAAATTAAGGAGTCAGTCTCATTTGTAATTGCACCCAAAACCATAAGATACCTAGGAATAAACCTAACCAAAGAGGCAAAGGATTTGTACCCTGAAAACTATAGAACACTCATGAAAGAAATTGAGGAAGACACAAAGAAATGGAAAAATGTTCCATGCTCATGGACTGGAAGAACAAATATTGTTAAAGTGTCCATGCTACTCAAAGCAATCTATACATTCATTGCAATCTCTATTAAAATACCATCAAATTTTTCACAGAGCTGTAACAAATAATCCTAAAATTTGTATGGAACCAGAAAAGACCCTGAATAACAAAAGGAATGTTGAAAAAGAAAACCAAAGCTGGTGGCATCACAATCCTGGACTTCAAGCTTTATTAGAAAGCTATAATCAGGGGCACCTGGGTGGCTCAGTGGGTTAAGCATCTGCCTTCAGTTCAGGGCATGATCTCAGGGTCCTGGGATCAAGCCCCTCATCGGGCTCTCTGCTAAGTGGGGAGCCTGCTTCATCCTTTCTCTCTGCCTCCCTCTCTGCCTACTTGTGATCTCTATCAAATAAATAAAATCTTTAAAAAAAAAGCTGTAATCATCAAGACAGTATGCCACTGGCACAAAAACAGACAAAAGTCTGATCAATGAATGGAACAAAATTGAGAAGCCAGAAATGGACTCTCAACTCTACGGTCAGCAATCATCAACAAAACAGGAAAGAACATCTAATGGGAAAAAAGACAGTTTCTTCAACAAATAGTGTTGGGAAAACTGGGCAGCCACATGCAGAAGAATGAAACTGGACCACTTTCTTACACCATACACAGAAATAGATTAAAAATGGATTAAAGACCTAAATGTGAGACATCATGCAGAAAGCATGAACAGACATTTCTCTAAAGAAGACATACAAATGACTAACAGACACATGAAAAAATGCTCAACATCATTTTATTATTAGGGAAATATAAACCAAAGCCACAATGAGATACTACATCACAGCAGTCAGAACGGCTAAAATTAACAACTCAAGAATCAACAGATGTTGGAGAGGATGCAGAGAAAGGGGATCCCTCCTCCATGATTGGTGGGAATGCAAACTGGTGCAGGAACTCTGGAAAATTGTATGGTGGTTCCTCAAAAAGTTAAAAATAGAAATACCATATGGGGCACCTAGGTGGTTCAGTTGGTTGGGTGACTGACTGCCTTTGGCTCAGGTCATGATCCTGGAGTCCTGGGATTGAGACCCACATCGGGCTCCCTGCTCAGTGGAAAGCGTGCTTCCCCTCTCTCTCTGCCTGATGCTCTGCCTACTTGAGCTCTCTCTCTCTCTCTCTGTCTCTGTCAATAAAAATAATTTTTTTTTAAAAAAGGAAAAGAAAGAAATACCCTATGTCCAGGAATTACTCTACTTAAGGTATTTATCCAAAGGATACAAAAATAGTGACTCAAAGGGGCACCTGCACTGCAATATTTATAGCAACAATGTCCACAATAGCTACACTATGGAAAGAGCCCAGATGTCCATTGACAGGTGAATGGATAAGGAAGGTGTAGTGTGTGTTTGTGTGTGTATGTGTGTGTATATATATGTACATATATATATGTACATATATATATACACTCAGCCAACAAAAAATGAAATCTTGCCATTTGCAATGACTTGGATGAAACTAAAAGGTGTTATACTAAGTGAAATAAGTCAATCAGATAGACAACTATATAATCTCACTGATATCTGGAATTTAAGAAACAAAACAGGGGCACCTGGGTGGCTCAGTCAGTTAAGTGGCTGCCTTCAGTTCAGGTCATGATTCCTGGGTCCTGGGATTGAGCCCCACATCCGGCTCCCTGCTTGATGAAGAGCTTGCTTCTCCTTCTCCCTCTGCCTGCCGTTTCCCCTTCTGTGCTCTCTCTCTCTCTCTGTCAGATAAATAAATAAAATCTTAAAAAAGAAAAGAAAAGAAACAAAATGGAAGCTCATAGGATAAGAGGAAAAAATAAAACAAGATGAAATTAGAGAGGGAGACAAAGCATAAGAGACTCTTAAGCACAGGAAACTGAGGGTTGTTGAGGATAGAGTGGTCAGGGGATGGGTAACTGGGTGATGGACATTAAGGAGGGCATGTGATGTAATGAGCACTGGGTATCATAAAAGACTGATGGATCACTGACCTCTACCTTTGAAACTAATAATACATTATATGCTAATTGAATTTAAATAAAAATAAATTAATTTTTTAAAAAAGCTTCTGAGAAAAACAAGGATTTGAACAGTATGTCTAAAAAGCAAATATCAAAATCCTTCCTGTTATCACTTTAGTTAATAACTTCATTATGGGATGTGGGTTTCTATGTGAATAAAGATGAAATAAGATTTTTTAAAAAAGAATATTTTTGTCTGCTACTGACCACTGACCAGACTGAGCAAATTAAATATGTTTTCTAATACAGGTTTTTTTCCTTAGCAAAGATGCCTACCAAGACTTGGGCAATTTCACCTATTTAGATTTGACTAGAACTCACATTGATCAAAGCAAAGCAATTTCTATTAAGTTATCTTGCTGATTTTTCATGTCCGAAGATGAGTGGAAATAATAAAGATTACTGCTGCTCTAGACTTAACTATTACCAAAAAAATTTATTGATGAAATGAAAATGGCAGCTTCGAAGCTTAGAAGAAAAAGATCATGTCATAATAGTTAAGGAAGGGAACCCTAGGCCTGGACTCACATGCATCACATCTTATAGGAGGGGATGTTGATGTGGGAGGAGGGGTTCAGGCTTCGTGCAGCCCCATGACTTGGAGGGCTAAACTCAGGCTGATTACAGCCCCCAATCACATTTCCTTAGCAGGGCACCTTTCTGTGTAGCATGACCTGCATCACTGTGCTTGTAAATACTGAATTGAATGTTATGAAAGAGGATGCACTTTGCTTTTGGATATGCTATCACAGAAAAAGATTTAATAAGATTTGATTTCTAGAAATATGGGGGATGGAAAGGATTACTGCTACTATCAAATATACTCAGAGGCAAGATATTTCAATTAAAGAGAAAATGTAATAGCTGTGTATGATCCTGAGAAGAATAAACCATGGGGGAAGATGGCACTTATTTTTTAATTAATTTTTAAATAAAAATTGTATATATTTGAGGTGTGCAAATGATGTTTTGATACACATGCACATCGTAAAATGATTACCATAGTCAAGCTATTTAACATATCATCTCCTCACATAGTTACCTTTCTTTTGTGTGTGATAAGAATACCTGAAATCAAAAAAAAAAAAAAAAAAAAAAGAATATCTGAAATCACCTTTCTTAGCAAATTTCAGTATTCAATACAGGATTATTAACTATAGAACCTATGTTGTATATTAGATATCTAGACTTATTCATCCTACATAACTACATCTTTGTACCCTTTGGCCAACATTTCTCCATTTCCCCCACTTCCCTATCCCTGGTAACCACCATTCTATTCTCTGTCTCTATTGACTTTTTTACATTTCACAAGTTAGTGAGATCATGCAGTTTTCTTTTTTTCTTTTTCCTTTCTGTGTCTGGCTTAAATCAATAGTATAATGTCATTTAAAATACAGCTCCAGGGATGTCTTTGATGATTCCAGGTAAAGGACATATAGATAAGTGAAAGAAGGAATGCATAAAAAAAGAAAGAGAAAAAACCCATGATAGAGATGTTGAAATGTATAGAATGGACAGTTGTCAACAAATTTTAGGACAAACAATGCAAAGGGTATTAACAAGTATGGCCAAGGCTAGACAAAGGAGGAAGAAAGGGACAAGTATTGTAATATTAGTTTTGCATAGTCATCTATGCCCACTGATGGAATTAGGAAATATCTGTGGGATAGAGAAAATAATCATTACCCTGAGTCCTATTGTGTTTCAGCCCTCTCCATTAAGAACAGCTTTAAAGCCAAACCTACCACAGCCAAATGGATTAATGAGAGACAGAATTTCAAGTTGAGTAGTGCCAGAGTAGTAACTTGATACGTATATAAACTTTAGGTTTAAATACTGATACTTCTACTTATGAATTGTGAGCTCTTCAATAACTCATTGGAACCCTTTGTTCAGTAGCTTCCTCTTCTATAAAATGAATGGCATCAGTCCCATGATACTGTGAAGAAAAATTGAGCATTAGAAAGCAAATATCTGATATGTATTCCTTCTACACGGGCAATACTCCATCCCTTTAACTCTTATTATGATGATACTTTAAATCTTAGAAAGCAAAATGTTTCTAGTTATTATAGCTCCATCCCCAATTCCTAATCCAAACATGTTGGACTTAAATAAATACTTGGTGAACAAACAAACAAAAATCAGAATAATACAAGATCATGGAGCTGTCTTAGATGACTTCCAGATCCTGGGTTCTGACTAATTATATCCCAGGAAACAAAATCTACAGACATTATCACAGAACCAACTGTTAGTGATTATTGAAGAATTGTGACAAATACAACAAATCCCAGAAATATGGAATAAAGAAATATTCTAACTTTTAACATGAGAAAAAAAAGGATAGATTCCAGAAATTACTGACTAGCAATTTGGAGGTTGATACACAGCATAATCCTAGAGTGAAGAATACAAGGCTGTGAACTCTTCAGGAAACTGTGTTCTTTAAAGGAAGCGAAACACTTGACACAAACAGGAGAAATATATAGCTGAACTGAATTAAACTGAATTCAAACTGAATTAAACTGAATTAAAGAAATAGTCTCAAGATATCTTTATAAACATAAGAAATAACAGGCAGAGTAATATAAGTAATAGTGATTCATGGGTACCTGAATGACAAAAAACAGATTCATCATTGTTCTTACCAGGAGGGAGTTCTCACGTGCTTGCACACTATTAATGCTGCTTCTGATTCTCTGCCTTTTTAAAAAGATTTATCAACGATTAAAGCCATAGCAAGATAGAAACCATGTATATGAGAGACATCAGTTACCTTTCTTATCAGGCCCAGCCCTGTTGGGATGGAATCCTTCATGTCACATGTATAATTTCACTGTCTCTGGCCACGATGTTATGAAACTCATAGATTAAGAGGCACCTATGAGACATTTAGGGTATTCCCCAGTTCCTGGCTTTCTTATTTTCAAAGTTTTATTTCCTTTCAGTTTTCAGCTACAAGGCATAGTTGAGCTGCCAATAACAACAACAACAACAAAAATGTCCAGAGGGCAGGGGGTTTATTCTTAAGCTATGTCAGTCAGTCTTACATAGTGGTCACATTCTGCAGAACCTAAGGCCAGATATAGCATCCAGATATGCTGTGGTTTAGCTATTATTGTTAATTTTCTTTGCTTTTAATTGAAACCAATTCTCCAATTAAGGGTAAGTGAACCTATGGGCAGGGTAAAAGAGTAACTTCCTGGATTATACAGTTTGGAGCTGAGTAAAAATTACCTTCTTTAGAGAGGATATGTGCTATTCATTTTGCCAGACAGGTTCTCTTACCAGCACCATATTCTTTATCTCCAAACTCAGGTAAGAGCCAAAAGACAGACATTATGAGACAACAAATCTCAATTTGCTAACAAAGAAGTATTAACAACAGAGATTTAAAATTTAAAGGGCTTTAAAACTCATTGGGATTTCATCCCACATGTTTATCTTGATCCTTTCAAAGTGCCACTGAAATAACCATATCTATGTAAAACTAAATAACAATGAATTCTGTTATGAGGTATTAAGTTCCTTATTAAGCAGTTTTTAAATAAAGAATAGCAAATTCTTGTCAGGATGAAACAAAATTGTTCCAGAATGAGATAAAAGATTGAAATAGATGACCTCTTGTTTCTTCAAAATAAAAATTATATCATATTTTCAATGAAAAAATGATTTTATATTTCAATCAGTTTATAAATACTTATTGTTTATATTACATCCTTAGCAAGAGGCATTAGTGTGGAATGTTATATCATTTTTCAGAAAAATTGTCTACCTTTTACCATATGGATACTACATATGGCCAAGTGAATTAAGTTAACCAGTAAAATTTGAGTATAATTAATGTGTGGCACTTTTGAGCAGAAGTTTTAAGAGCCAGCACATGGCTTACCATGTCTTTTTACCTCTCCCATAAGATGGCAATGTCTCAATTAGAAGGCAGCATGTGTAGCAGAGTAAAGATGACACACGATGGACTTGTAACATGAGCAAGAAATAATCCTTTGTTACTATAAACTATTGAGATTTAGGGGTTGATTTTACTATCATATAACATTCTACCTCAACTGTTACAAATGGGAAAAGTCAAAGAAATTGAGAAAGAAAAACCTAAGAGGCCAGTGTGGTGACAATGTTTTCTACACAGGGATAGTGAAGTCACTCTTCCAGAACATGGGGGTGGAAACAATCCTTGAGAGTAGCTGCTGAGGTCTTCGGTGGACGAGGGAGTAAAGTCAAGAGAGGGCAGTGGTAGAAGATGGTTTATGCAAATGGCATGAATCTCAAAGGATAACTGGCTTTAACAATAGAGTAGAATCAACACTGAACAGGAGTATCCTTTGTTATTTTTTGGTGGTAAGTGGGGGGGGAAGATTGATTATTTATTGTTTCTCTCATAAATAGGAATAATAAGTCCAATGTAGTTAGAATACTCAAAGTATCAGAAACCAAGTCTTCTTCCTATGGCTCTGCCACTTGTGGCCAACATCCCACATGCCACAGCTGTTCCAGCTCCACCATCACAACCACCTCCAGCTAATAGGAGGGAGGAACCAGAAGAAGGGTTCATCCCTCACCCTTTAAAGACATTTGAGGAAGTTTATATGCTACTCTGGCTGATATTCCATTAACCAGAACTTAGTCACATACCACCCAATTGTAAGGGATTCTAGGAAATATCTGTATTTGAGCCAACTACAACTTGGCTAAAAACTGGAACTTCCATTACAATAAAAGAAAGAAGAATGAATAACCAGGAACTACCAGCAGCCTCTGGCCAAGGATTCAGACCAGACCAAAATACACACAGGGTTTTGGAGAATGACAGCCTTCCTTCCCCTGCAAGCTGAGGAGAGCTACAAGGAAGATGATTTCCTCAAGGAAGAGCCAGTGAGTGCTCACTTAACGACAAGCATTATGAGAAGGGTCAGTGATATGATTAAGGATGAATGCGAGTCTAATAATCTAAGAACAGAAGTTTCTCAGCACATTTGATATTTTGGGAGATGTCCAGAGAGAACAGTAGTGGGCTGAGAAAATGAAAGAGAAAATGGATGATCTAAGGGGCTTAACATCTTTAATGATGGTTGGAGAAAGTAAGGCCATGGTTGGATTAGCTTGCTGCAAGTGTGTGAAGGTAAGAACTGACATATACCCTCAGCTCATCAGGACTCGGCTGCATCTCGGAAAGACCCTTAGCATGTGAGATGTGAGAGTGTGTGCATATTTGACAGCAGCTCTGCATGGAAAATTTACTAGCAGTACAGGAATGAGGAAGGTTTGCAGCTGAGACAGCCCAGTTTATGGCAAAAAGCTAGAGAGTAATGTTTCAAGAAAAGTTGACATGATTGAGAACCTTCAACAGAACTTGCAAAATCTAGTCCCTAGCACTCAAACTGACTTTTCCTACTTCTTGTTAGCAGAAATATCCTCTAACAGGAAAGCAAACAAATAGCATTTGACATGAATTCAACAGCACCTTTGATGGTGAGAAGTATAAGCAGACCCACATGCAATTATGTGGTTGCCCCAAGACTAACAACTTGCTGCCTCTTTTAACAATTGTTGTGTAAATAACTCAAAATATTTTTTTAAAAGGACACTGAGTATCCCAGGTCAGAAAGACCAAAGGACAACTACTGGTAGCAGAGCTCAAACTCCTCTTTCATCTTGCTTCATGCTCTTCTGTCACTCTACTCTTTGATGAGCTTGTACTTTCCACTGGAGAACTCTAAAGCTCTACAATTTAAAAAAAAAAAAAAAATCCATGCTCCTTAGAAGGCAATTTACTATTCATCCATTATTGCTTGAACGTACTCATTAAGGTCTAACTTGCCAAATGCAAGGACATATCAAAGGACATAGACATCCCTTCTAACAGAATGCAATGGTCTTCCTAAGAGGAAGCCAGGAAAATACTCCCCCACCTCCTCCATTTCCAGTGATATCTGAGCATCCCTATAGATTGCTATGTAGAAAAATTTTTGGTTGATATCAGTATTTAGAGCTCAACTCAGGTCGTAGAAACACAAAGAAGAATAATACCCAGCCCTTGTTCTTAGAAAATTTTCTGGGATTCCAAAATAGACTTTGTAACTATTTTCCTTATAGAATTAAAAAGCAATACACAAATTTACTTCTTTTGCTTGTTTTGTAAATAATCTAAATTTGCCTGCTTTTGAGAAACATTATTCTTAATGCTAATATTTTAAAATGTTTACTTACAGACATGCTAAATTCTATGTGGACAGTTTTATTATTCAAGCCTACTATTTCTATCTGCTCATCTGTCTTCAGGTTGAGCATATTCTTCCTTCTCTAAATTTCAACCCAACAGTGTTAAGCTGCTTTTGTCCTCCAGGAGAAAGGATTCTATTTGTCTCTTCAGAATATCATTTTCAGATATTTTGTATCAGCTATTGTAATGTTTTACCTTCCCCTTAGGTCCTGATGGCATTTCGTCATCTGGAAGGTCACTTATGAACCACTGTAGACTCCAGAGAGAAATTTTCTTATTTGGAAGATAGAGCTTTTCAATGAGTAAAAATGATACTCTCAACAATCTTCCAGAAAATACTGTACCTCTGAAAGGTAGCACTTGCAGAATTCAGATCCAGCAAAATCTTGTTAAATACTTAAAGGTAACTTTCCTAGAATGAATTAATTTATTTCTAAAAGTGTGTGTGAAACAAAAATAATGCCATCTTTAGTCTACTTGGTGGGAGAGAGAAAAAAAGTCTTGTTTACAGTTATAATGAGTTGGAACTAATTCTGTTTCTTTGTTTCCAGTTTGCTATACCCAGTCTAATTGTTAGGGTATGTATACCCTTCTAAATACACTGCTTTGAATAAGATCTGAGTGGGAAAGAGTCTCAGTTCACAGCCTATGGAATCTATTTGCATCTCCAAGGAAATAGTTGTTTACTACTCTGTTGTCAATTGTTCAGAGCACAACACAGAAGTAAATTGCTATCAATATTCATAGTCCTTGTAGCCTCCAGAGGCTCCCTGTGTGATTGTGCTCCATTTAGCTCTAAATCTGTATTCCCATATAGATTTAAACAAGAGAGCTAGGGAAATTTTGAAGTCTTTTGTTCTCAGTCACAGTAATATTTAAATAGTCCACTGGGTATGCAAGTATTGCCAATTCCTTTATTGCTTTGTTATAGTCTACCACAAAAAAATCCACCTTAGGGAAACATAACCATTTTTGTTTTTGTTTTTTTTCATTAAAGATTCTGAAAAATCTTTACCTCCACCCTCACTAGCTTAGTTATAAATCAGTTTTGTTTCTTAAATTCACACAAGTTCAGGCACATAGAAATCTTTTCAATGCTAAGGTCATGTCTTGTACTTTCCCACTCCAGTGTTCTTACTCAACAGCTTAAACATGGACTTACTTAGATTCTTCTTATGAAATATCACCAAATATTTAGTACATGTGTAATTATTCAGTAAAAAATATACAGTGAGCTCTGATGACTATAAGATTAGAGAGAAAATCTTCTAGGTTATATGCCAATTCAATAGGAAGAATTTGCCTAAAAATCAGCATTCTACTTCTGTATCTTATTTTGAAGCATATATTCAGCATGCTCTCTGAATTGTGTATGTATATCTGATACATGAGACTTACTCTGTTCCAGCAATGGGAGGAAGACTTACTGAAATTTCCCTTTCTTTCCTTTCACTGTTCTTAAATATTATACATACCTATAAGAACTTTAATTTAAATAGGTAAACTTAATTAAAATTCCAAATCCCTTTAAGTATATCTAACAACTTCTTACATAGAAAATGATATGATATGATGTGCCACAGGTACAACTACAGAAAATGAACTTAAAATTAGTGGAATAATATAAAGAAGTAATTCTTGGTAATAAGGTAATGAAAACACAGCTCTAAATACCGGTGGATGGTCTGGAATATTGTTCTATAGTTTGCTTTCTTTTTTTTTTCCCCAAAAGAATTTCTGCCATTTGCTTAGAGTGGTTTAAAAAATACAAACCTAACGGGAAACCAAATAAACGAGATAGACAGAAATAAGGAATAATCTACTTTAATATAATCTTTTCAATATGCATTCAAGTTCTGGTGCCAGTTCAGATAAAAGCAAACATACTTCATCCTGTCTCTCCTACTGAATACAACTAAAAACCTAGACAGATGCATTGAGCAACTACCTAAAGACTCTGAAAAGTTAACTGGTAGCAGACAGAATGATAAAGAAAACCAGAACTCAAAGTCAGACTAATATAAGGGTGAATTTATTGCATTTTTCCCTCCAGTATCTCCCAGACTCCATGGAAAAGTAGTTGCAAAGGCCAAAATAACACTCTGGTTGTAGGCTAAAAGAGTTCCAAGAGAAGACCTTTATTTCTGGTCTGTACAACAAAAGAGAGATCCCCAGGGTCATAGAGTAGGAAAAAAACACTTTTTCCTCCCATTTACTCCATTCTAGCCCCAGGCAAGCCCACAGCAGCTGTGGCAGGGCTGGGCAGTGGCAGCTAGGTAGGCATGTGAACTCTGACGGAAAAGAACCCTTTTCTCTAACATGATAAACTGTGGTCCTGAGAATGTGAAATAGGATCCCAATTCTTTTTTTCTTTCTCAATTGTCCTGCTGCCTGAATACAAAGCAGACACATTTGTGGGAAGCACACATCCAGGTGGGGAAATGAAAGTCCTATCTTTCTAGAAAGAAGAATGGAAGCCTCTGGGAGCCAGAGCATCAAGAAGATGGCAAAGATGAAGAAATTCAAGAAAGTGTTTGCACAAAATTGTGTATAACCTGAGCTATGCACAAATGTGACCCTAAACAGCACACTAAAGTCTCTGAGAACTGAACTGTCACTGGTAGACCACCCTGCAGACCTCACACTGGCCTCTGGATGGCATATAGATGGACAGAGCCAGTTAACACCACAAACTCCTTTAAAAATGAACCAATTTGGGGCACCTGGGTGGCTCAGTGGGTCAAAGCCTCTGCCTTCAGCTCTGGTCATGATCCCAGGGTCCTGGGATCGAGCCCCACATTGGGCTCTCTGCTCAGCAGGGAGCCTGCTTCCTCCTCTCTCTCTGCCTGCCTCTCTGCCTACTTGTGATCTCCATCTGTCAAATATATAAATAAAATCTTTAAAAAAAATGAACCAACTTAGAACCATAACTCACAAAAGGTAGTTTGGAACTTTCAACCTAAACCTAGCCAGGTCTATTAACTGATAAAACAGGTTTATTAACTGACAAAACACACTACACCCACACACCCACACCCACTCACATGAGCACGTGCACCCGTGCAAAACTGACCTTCTCTAAGAATTAAATGGGACTTGGAATTTCATGACACAATGTACCAAATGTCCAGGATACAATCCAAAATTAGTCAGCATATGAAAAAAACAGGAAAAATAATCAATATCCTAAAAAGAAGAGAAAAGCAACAAAGGTCAATTCTGAGATAATGCAGATATTGAATAATGTGACAAAAACTTCAAAGCAGCTATTAAATCAAGCTTCAAATAGTACAAGTGAACATTTTTTAAAAGAATGGAAATAGACAAAAAATGATAGAGAACAAAATAAAAATTTTCAAATGAAAATGTACAATAACTAAAACAAACAAACAAAAATTCCCTGGAACGATTCAATAACAAAATAGAGAAGACAGAGGAGAGAGTCAGTAAACTGAAGAGAGTTGAATAGTACTTATCCCATCAGAACAAGAAGAAGAAAAGACTGACAAAATTAAAGCTTTATGGATCTGTTAGACAGCATCAACAGGTCTAATATTTGTGTGGTCAGGGCTCCAGAGCAAAGGATAAAACAGTATACCAGAAAAAAATTTTGAAGAAATAATGGCTGGAAACTTAACAAATTGGTTAAATACACAAGCATCCAGGTTCAGAAAGCTCAGCTCATCCCAATTAGAATAAACACAAAGAAACCCATACTTTGAGTTATCATAGTTGAATTTCTGAAAATTTACAGATGAAAAAATCTTAAAAGCAAACAGAGAGAAATGAATGATATATTATCTACAGAAGATCATGGTCTAAATGATAGCGGATTTCTCATCAGAAACCATTGGTATTGGAACAACATTTTTAAAGTGCTGAGAGGGAAGAACTGTCAAACCAGAATTCAATATGTAGAAAAAATATCATTCAGGAATGAAAGTTAGATAAGCTCATTATCAGGTGAAGGAAACCTAGGAGAATTTATTACCAGCAAATCTGTTCCAAAGGAAATGCTATAGGAAATTCTTCAGACACAAGAGACATGATAATAGAGGGAAAGTGGCAATTTAGAAATGAAGGAAGAACAAGAGAAATAGTAAATATCTGTGTAATAAAATAGACTATTTTTCTTCCCTTAAGTTCTTTAAAATATGTGATTGTTGAAGGCAAATATTATAACATTACTAGAAATAGAAGGGAAGTTATTCAACATGATACAGAGCTTGTATGAAAAACCCACAGCTAACATCATACTCAATGGTGAAAAGATTGAAAACTTCCACATTAAAATCAAGAACAAGATAAGGGGTCCTGGGATGGAGCATCATATCAAGAATCTGCTTATCTCTCTGCGTCTCCCCCACTCATATGTATTCTCTATCTATCTCTCTCTCTCTCTCTCAAATAAATAAAATCCTTAAATTAAAAAAAATAATGCCTACTTTTACCACAGTTTTTCAACATTATACTGGAAGTTCTTGCCAGAGCAATTAGATAATAAGTAAAATTATTCCTATTTACAGATGAAATGTGTGGAAAATCCCAAAGGCTCCATAAGAAAACTACTAGAAATAGGGGCGCCTGGGTGGCTCAGTGGATTAAAGCCTCTGTCTTCAGCTCAGGTCATGATCCCAGGGTCCTGGGATTGAGCCCGTATCAGGCTCTCCTGCTTCCTCTTCTCTCTCTGCCTGCCTCTCTGCCTACTTGTGATCTGCCTGTCAAATAAATAAATAAAATCTTAAAAAAAAAAACAAAAAACTTGCATTTGACAGGGATTCTTAGCCAAATAACACTAAAAGCACAAGCAACAAAAGACAAAATAGGTAAGTTGGATTTAATTAAAACCCTTTTTTTTAATTATTTCTGCTCAGCTTTATTCCAATGATTTGAAGGAGGCTTTAAAAAACATAAAAATTACATATATATATTTACAATACTAGAAATGTATTAACAATTAAAATTAACAATAAAAAATGTAAAACAATTATACATTTTATTAACGTATAATGTATTATTTGTTTCAGGGGTACAGGTCTATGATTCTTCAGTCTTACACAATTCACACCATTCACCATAGCACATACTCTCTCCAATGTCCATCACTCAGCCCTCCAGCAATCCTAAATTTGTTTCCTGAGATTAAGAGTTTCTTATGGAACCTTCTCCAGAATGGACCACACACTGGGTCACAAATCAGGGCTCAACCAATACCAAAAGACTGAGATTATTTCCTGCATATTCTCAGATCACAATGTTTTGAAACTGGAGCTCAACCACAAGAAAAAGTTTGGAAGGAATTCAAACACCTGGAAGCTAAAGACCACCTTTCTTAAGAATGCTTGGATCAACCAGGAAATCAAAGAAGAACTTAAACAATTCATAGAAACCAATGAGAATGGAGATACTTCCGTCCAAAACCTATGGGATACAGCAAAGGTGGTCCTAAGGGGGAAATACATAGCGATCCAAGCCTCCCTCAAAAAATTGAAAAATCCAGAATACACCAGCTGTCTTTATACCTTAAAGCACTGGAGAATCAACAACAAATTAAGCCAACTCCACACACAAGAAGGGAAATAATCAAGATTAGAGCAGAGATCAATGAGATAGCAACTAGAGATACAGTAGAACGCATCAAACTAAAAACTCTTGTTCATCAAAGAGCATTATTAAGTAAGTGAAGATATAGCGACAAACTGAAACTTTTGTAAGTCGTATATCTGATGGTGATTTAATAGGTAGAATATATAAAGAACTCCTAAAACTCAACAATAAAAAAATAAAAAACCCAATCCAAAAATTGGCAAAAGACTTGAATAGACATTTCTCTTAAAGAAGGTATACTAACAGCCAATGAGCACATGAAAAGATGCTCAATATCATCAGTCACTAGGGAAATGCAAATTAAAGCCACAAAGAGTTATCACATCATACCCACTGAATGTCTACAATGAAAATTGTAATAACAAGTGTTGGTGAGAATGTGGAGAAATTCAAATCCTCATGCACTATTAGTGGGAATATAAAATAGTGCAGCATTTCTGAAAAACACGTTGACTCTTCCTCAAAATGTTAGAGTTGACATATGATATAGTGGTTATACTCTCTAATATATACCCCACAGAAATAAAAACACATGTCCCTACAAAAGCTGAAAACAAATGTTCCTAGCAGCATTTCCTAACTGTATAAAAAAAAAAAGCAACCAAAATGTTAATCAACTGATGAACATGTAAATAAAAGGTGATTATATCCAAATAATGTATATTTGGAAATAAAAAGAAATAAAGTACTGATACATGCTCCACATTGGAGACCCAATCTTTTTGCTAAGAAAAAGAATCAAATAACAAAATACACATATTATGTGATCTGATTTTCTTGAAATATTCAAAATAATTAAATCCATAGAGGTGGAACATAAATTAATGGTTGCTTAGAAGTGGAAGGAGGAGGGGTGAGGGGAGATAAGGATTTGATTGCTTAGGATTGATGATATAGGGTTTCTTTTAGGAGGGGCAAAAATGTTCTAAAATCAGATGGTAGTGACTGCTACACAACCATGTAAATATATTTAAAAACACTGAATTTTACATTTTAAATGGGTGAATTTTCTATATTGATTTTATCTCTATGAAACTGTTTAAGTACATATCAGTTTTTAATATATAAACAGACTAAAATATATAAACAGAAGTAGACTAAATAACATATGATAAGATATAGATACAGATATATATATATATATATATATATACATATATATATACACACACTAAGGAATTTCTGTGTTACCTGCAAACTTTAAAAACTATAAGCCTGTAAGTTATGTCTTTTACTTGGGACTTCTAATTCTAACAGAGCCTGTTTATTGTCAGAATCACCTCAAATTCTAAGTTATAGAAATCAAATTTGATGTATTAGTAGAAGGTATCCTTGTTAATTTAAAAATTAACATAAATTGTTTTATATTCAAGTCACAAAGAGAGAATGGGAACTGTAATTAACACAAAAATATTCTAAGTGATATGTTCATAGAGTCACTTTATGAAACCCAGGCAACAAATATTTTGCACTAAATCTGCTCATATGAGAATTACTTATGATGCAAACTTTCAAGAAGATGAAAAACATAAAGGAAATCTAGAGTAGAGAATGAAAGCCTGACATCATGGTTCTTCAGTCTTGTACAATATCATAGTGTAGACACCCAATACATGTTAATGACTTTGGCTTTAGGGATGAATTTAATCTCATAAATGACATAGCCTTTCTTTGATTCTATAAACACTAGTATCATTCTCACAAAATGTTAGTGAATGAAAGAAATATTGGCCACCCAGAGATAATGTTCATCATAAGAAAATGGCCACTAACCCACTAAAGATTAAGAAATCTACAAAATTCATAAGAGCTAGATCTTGAAAAAGTTAGAGGAGAATCAAGAATGCCTGATTACTTGTCTGATTTTCTTTCAACCAGTCTCCTGCCGCCTAATTTGTAAAGTCCACTGGGTGAAAAAGGAATGTAACTAAACCTTAGTATAACTTCAGAATTGACCCTGTCAGCTATTTTTTCATTGTGTGCAGCTGCTTAAATGTATTGTCTTCAGCAAAAAGCAATGTAAGTAATTGCATAGCATAAAAGTAAATGTTAAATTATAATTAAATTATTCTGCAAGCCTATCACACTAAGTTTATGGCCATTTCATCATATTGCAGCAGCACACAGAACAACAATTAGAGAGAAAGAAATGTTCTAAATTGAGATCTCAACTTTCTGAGAACTTGTCTCCTTGAAGGCATCTCCTAACATTGTTTATGTCGTTACTTTTCATTTTAGTTTCTCAACTGTCAGCTCTTCTTTTATATATACATTTCTTGTGATCCTTTTTTCCTTCAGCAGATAGCCAAACACTGGAAGAGTCCAAATTAAATGCCTCCTAGTTTGACTTTGTACAGAAAGGTCCTGATTTATTATTCAAGATTTACCCAGTGCATTTCCTTCTCTCAGATTTTTGCAATCATTTATTAGCTTTTACTGAGGACTATCCTGTGAAGGTCATTTTTAGCACATTTCTTTGACAGATGAGAACACAGACCTTAATTGAAAAAGTTATTTTGACTGAGGTGGCAGAATAAGGTTAGCTCAGAGTCCAGAACAATGTCCAAGGTCATGTTAGCACACTTAGCTCCACTTTCTTTTTCACCATTCCTACTTTTAACAGAGAAGCACAACCTATTCATTTTGAAAACCCCTTTTCTCCTGATTGTTCTTCTCAGAGCCCCAACTTTCTATAGGGGCCAATACTACTCATACAGTGTCCTTTACTTAGCCCAAATAAATCTCTGCAAGCTACAAATACCCTTCAAGTACACATCTTAACACAATTGTGACAGCCATATCAATTATCTAGCAAATATTTGTGTGTGTGTGAGTGTGTGTATACATGTGTCAAGTCAAGGGGGTTGATTTATTTAAAATGTATTCACTCAACAAGAATTTGGGGGAGTTTATCATGTGGCAGATAGCAAGTTCTGGGGGTTTTAAGGCAAGTTAAGAACCAGTTCCTGCCTTTAAGAAGTTAAAACCCCACTGGAAAAACAGAAGAATATGACAATAAGGCAATTACATAAAATACACACACCATCACCACAACCACCACAAAACCACCAACAATGTGAAGTCTCAGTGACATTAAATATGTGGGATGTTTATTGGAGTTAGAATAAGAGGATGGCCAAGAAATTAGTGACATATTTGAGAAGAAGGGACATATCTGCAGAGCTTTAGAGAGGCATACTTTGCAGGCAGAAACTGCAGGAGAGGAGCAACTCAGAGTCAACTTCTCATGTATCCCCTCTCTTCCTACTGGGCACTACCGCTATGAAAAGGTAAGAGAATACAAAAGTAGTACTAGGCATATACTGTGTCCACCTGAAATACCAAGATAACTAAGGAGATTCTATCTTGTCTTTCACTGTCACCACAGACTGCAGGAAGAGGAAGTGAATTCATCCTCCATAACACTGAATGTCATGAATAAAATGATAAAAATAAGGGCTAGGGTTATGGTACATATAAACTAGGTAGCACAATGTCAGACACAGAGTAATTGCTTAACAAATGTTATTTTCAGTTGCTATTGATATCGCAACTACTGTATAAATTGTTCTTTTCAGATATACTACTTCCTGCTGCCATCTTGAGAGAATGAGTAGAAGGGAAAGAAAAGGAGGGAAACGGGGCACCTGTGTGGCTCAGTGGGTTGAAGCCTCTGCCTTCGCTCAGGTCATGATCCCAGGGACCTGGGATGGAGCCCCACATCGGGCTCCCTGCTCAGCAGGGAGCCTGCTTCCTCCTCTCTGCCTGCCTCTCTGACTACTTGTGATCTCTGTCTGTCAAATAAATAAATAAAATCTTAAAAAAAAAGAAAGAAATGGAGGGAAATGATTAGAAAATGTTGGCATTAGTGTTTTAAGTAGAAACATAGCATGAGATGGAATCTATCCTTGTTACCCTATTTTTGTCCTATTCATTGTGCTAATTAAACATTGTTTTACTTACTTATTACAACAAAGAGGTAGGTAGGTAGACTTAACTCCATTTTACAATTGAGAAAAATAATGATCAGGGGTGCCTGGGTGGCTCAGTGGGTTAAAGCCTCTGCCTTCGGCTTGGGTCATGATCTCAGAGTCCTGGATTAAGCCCCACATCGGGTTCTCTGCTCAGTGGGAAGCCTGCCTCTCTCTCTCTCTGCCTGCCTCTCTGCCTACTTGTGATCTCTGTCTGTCAATAAATAAATAAAATCTTTTAAAAAATAAGAAAAACAATGATCAAATAAGTTTAAATAATTTTACAAGGTCATTTATCTCGTCAAAGGTGGCACAAGCAACTGAATCATTTCTCCAAACTCAGTCTTGATAGTTTTATATATTCTCTTCTGAAAATCATAAAATAGCAAAACCGTGGTTTAATTTAACAAATGTTTTCTGAGTTCCTCCTATGTGTCAGGAACTATATACAAAGTAGTGTAAAAAGGGAAGTGTCCCTTCACATATGGTATCTGACCTTACTGGGCTAAAAATACAGAGGGAGATTAACAGATAACAAGGCAATTGTATAGCAGACACAGAGGACCACAAGGTACGAGTATTTAACCTATGGAAGATTAGGGAAGATTCTCAGGAGTGTTATCTACAATGAGACATGAAGCCTGAATATAAGTTAGCATAATGAAGTATAAGGAGGTGAGCGATGCAGATACAGAGGTGTGTAGGCTGTGTGAAGGCTCAGAAACAAAACCAAGAATGTTGATTTTGAGAATAAGACTCTCCACCATAGGATAGGGCTGTGGAGTAGACAAGTGATGACGCTGAGGGGTCCATGTCATGGAGTCACACTTGAGAGCCACAGTAGAAAATAACAGTCTTACCCTAACTTAGGATATGGGGCCTTATGACACATTTTAAGCAAAGGAATGAAGTGACTATGTTTTAGAATGAAATTTTTTGGAAAGAATAAATTAGAAAAAAAAAAGGAAGAAGAAAAGGAAATGACAGTCACATCTTTTCCTGAAGTTAGCTTTTATAAAAACTATGAAGCTTATGTAATTAATTAGTAGGTGAACAGCCCTGCAGTGAAATACAGTCAGGCCAGTGAAAACTTATGCCATCTTCAAAGCTAAACAGGCTTGGCCTGACAAGATGTTCTGGTGACGTTAACTGTGGAAGGCCATCTGTTTAGTGATCGTTGAGGAGGTTTTAAAGAAAAACATGCATTTAGCACTCAGTTGGAACTCTGTGACAAGTTGCTTGCCATGGCTTTCTACTTGCAAGAAAAGATTTGCAACAGAGAAGGCAGCTCAGGTATTTGAGATGCAGTCATTTACTCAGCATCCTGGAGCTGGTTCCATTCTAATAAAGAGGAAATGCCAATTTTTTTTTTCAATTTCAAACTTTTATTTCTGTCAGCTCCTCATCTGACACCTTACCTTCAACAGATAATCCTGCCTTTGGATTCACAGAGAAATAAAGGCAATTCTACCCTATGAATTCCCTCAATTTCCATCCCTACCACATACAAATATTCCATTCCTCTCCCCTCCCAATTTATCCTCTTTATTACACTTGAAGTTGATGATAATCAACTGTTCTTGGCAGGTCTAAACTTTTATCTTAATTCTCCCACCATTCCCTCACTAGAGCCTCAATAAATCAGTTTTCTCCTTCTTTCTCCTGTCTTCTGCCTCTTCTTTTTCGCTGGATCTCTCCTTAAAACCTACTAATACAGTCAAGTCTTTCTCATATGAAAAAAAATTTTTTTAACATTTTATTTATTTATTTGACAGATAGAGATCACAAGTAGGCAGGGAGGCAGGCAGAGAAAGAGAGAGGAGGAAGCAGGCTCCTTGCTGAGCAGAGAGCCCGATGTGGGGCTCGATCCCAGGACCCTGGGATCATGACCCAAGCCAAAGGCAGAGGGTTTAACCCACTGAGCCACCGATGGCACCCCTGAAAAAAAATTTTTTTTAAGTTTTCTTACATAAAGATGGAAATGTTGGCCAGATTTCAATTTTACAGAATTTACGATTATACTGGAATTGGGGTAAGAGAGGGAAAGTGATGAAAAGGATGGGAGGAATGTGGTTTCTTGATACTATATTTCCCTACTGCTACTTTCTCTTTTGCCTTCTCTCTTAAACATCTTGGCTGTGGTCTTAATTTGCTATTGACATTTCCCCATCTTCCACCATTTAACTCATCCTACTGAAATCAAGACTCCACCCCTGTCATAGTTGCTTCTTCTGCAGAGATTGTGGCAGATTGCCCATCCAATGAACCTCTTTGAATCTTAGATGGAAGAGAATGTCTAAGTAGGCTGGAATTGGGTATTTCTCTTTCTCTAAGTCAGTTAGGCTCTAATAATACCCCCAACAGGTTAGGCCTACTTTCCCTTGAAGCTTTATGCTCTGGTGCATTTCAATATGGTTCTTTTTCTCTTCCTCCTTCCAGTAGCTCAAGGGGGTTTTCTCCAGGGAGACTCTACTTGCCCTACTTGCACCCTACTTACCATGGCTCTGGTAAGCCATGACTATTCAGCTAGTTGTCTGTTTCTCCAATCATGAAGGAGTGGTTTGCCCTTTTCCTCACTTCTCTTAACAACCCAAGATTTGTTAATTTTTCAGTCTGTTCAGCTTTTTACTTGTTAGAACAGAGTGACAATTTCCAAACTCCTCATATGGAAGCTGAAAACCAGAAATCTTTAAGTTGATTTTTTAATCCGCTACTTTCCTAGATTCTTATTAGTCCTAGCAGTTTTCCACAATGGATTTTTTATTTAGAGGATTATCGCCCACTAATAATGATACTTCCATTTCATTTATTTAATCCTTAGCAGTAGTTATGCTTTTTTTCATCCTTATAACACTGTCCAGGAATTCTAGCAATAGTAAATAAGTAGGAGTAAAAATTGGCTTCCTGTATTAGTCTTTGTCTTGATGGGAATATGAATAGGTTTCTCCATTAAAGGTTGTGTTTTTAATAATTTTTTTCATAAATATCTTTAGGTTAATGAGTTAAATTCAAAACCATTTTCTGCTTATTTTTTTAAAGATTTTATTTATTTATTTGTCAAAGAGAGAGAGAGAGTAAAAACAAGCAGGCAGAGCAGCAGGCTCCTTATTGAGCAAGAAGCCCAATGTGAACTCCATTCCAGGGCCCTGGGACAATGACCTGAGCCAAAGGCCAACACATAACTGACTGAGCCACCCATGCATCCCTTCTGCTTATTTTTTAATAAAAAATTATTTAACAGTATTATGTAATGCTAATAATTATTTTTTTTAATTTGGTCCATTAATGTGATAAATTATATTGCCAGAATTTTCTGATTTTGAACCATCTTTGACTCCATAACAAACCTACTTGATTGTCAGGTACACCTATATATACCTTTTTAAAAATTAACTTTTTTTTTGGCGGGATGGAGTTGGGTACTTGTTGGGTAGCTCTCCCACATTTTATATTTTCTAGGGCAACTTAAAAGCTGGAATATCTATTCCTTTGAAGTTTGATAAAATGTACCTATTAAGCCTAAATGTATCAGGATTTTTTGAAGGGGAAAGGTCTTTGAATATTGTTTCAATTTTTTTATTTAGGTTTTCAGTTATTTTTCTTACCCTAAATTTGGCCTTTTACATTTTTGTCTATTTACAAAGATAAATAAATCATCTTCAAATTATTAAGTTAATGAATATATAGTTTTGATGATAATTATTATCTCACTTGTGTCAATATGCCTTCTGCATTTTTCTTTGTTCCATATTCTCTTTTAATTGATCATCTTAGCTAGAAGGCTTTCTAGCCTATTAATATTTTCAAAGAAAAGCTTTGTTTTGCTAATTATTCTGTTATCTCTTTTTTTTATTTTACTGATATCTACATAGCTTTAGCTTTTTTTTTAAAGTTAAGTATGTTTCATTATTCATTTACTATCAGATATAGAGTAAAATATAAGAGTACACATAGAAAATAAGCTACTCTGTGGTGTTTAAAAAAATAAAAAATGAAATTAAAAACAATCTAAATATTCACCAACATAAATGAGTGAATAACTTGAGATATAATCTAGATAGTAGTGAAATGAGTTAATTTAAACTATACACATAAATAGGAATGAATCTCATAGAGCTGAACAGAAACCTCAATTTTAAAAAAATGTATGAAGTATTATCTCATTTTCATAAGTTTAAAAGCATGAAAAATCACTGAGTGAGAGCTTCCAGTCTGCAGGTAATCACTTCCTATCTCCTCTATTTTTTTGCCACTGCCACATCAGGTTCATACATTTACAATAAAAAGTGAATAAACAGCTCTGGTTCTGGAATGAGAACCACTTTTCACTTTCGCTTTTCCTTTTTCACCTTTTCATTTCTAAATGTAGCTAAATGCCCTGAAAAATACCCATCGGACAATGATGAAAGGACTCTGAAACCTGGAAAGAAGAAAGACTCACCATACATCATCCAGGAAAGTCTAAGCTCTCTTACCAAAGGATCAGTGGAGAGTCCAGAACAGATGTGCAGTGAGGCCAGACCCCTGATTTACAATGCAGGTCCCATCTACAATCTTCTCCACCAGCAATAGTGGCAGTGGTGAAGTCTTAGGCACTCCTGGTCTTGGGTTCACCACTCAGCCACCCACAAGACCCATGTAAACAGTTCCTGAATCATCCAGTGATATAAAGAGAGCCAGGCCCAGGTCTCTCCCCTGCACAACAAAAGGTGGCCAAGTGACAACCAGCACCATTCACTCCAGAGATGCCACCGACAGGGACTGAAGGGGACCTACAGAAGTATCTGAAGAATGAAGCACACTGAAATAGCATTTGCAAGGGCCCTGGAAACAAAAATGTCATGGGAACTAAAGCCACCAAGGGAGACTAGAACCTAGACATTAAACCTAAACTAGCAGCCACCCACTAAATAGAAGGATTAGATAAGATTGAGGACCCCCAAAATCATAACAATAATGTCTACATTACAGTTGAAAACCACTTTCCATGCCAAAACAAAACCAGAAAAATCACAACTAGAATGAGAAAAGACAATCAACTGAGCCAATACGGAGATGAATTATATGTTAGAAATATTTGACAAGGATTTTAGCTATCATAAAAATGCCTCAACAATCAATTGCAATTTTAAGAACAAAAAATAGAACAGCTCAGCAAATAAATAAAAGTAATTAAAAAATTAAAATTTCATAACTGAAAAATACAGTAAACAAAATGAAAAACCTGAAGGGTTTCAGTAGTAAGGTGGAGATAGCAGAGGATAAAATCACTCAACTTGAAGAAAGATCAGCAGATCAATAGAATTTACTCAATCTGAAAAACAGAAAAAATAGAACAAAAAAAAAAATGAGAAGAAACTCAGGGATCAGTGGAACACAACGGCATAAGATTTAATATTCGTGTCATCAGAGTCCCAGAAACAGAGGAGAAGGAAAGAGTGCAAGAATATTTTAAAAAATATAATAGTGGTTGAAAACTTACTAAATTTGGTGAAAAAAATGCTGGTGGGAGTGTAAATAATACAACTATTCTGAAAAATACTTTGGCAGTTCTTTTGAAAACTAAAATGGACATACTATACTACCTAGTTATTGTACTCTTTGGCAATAACTTACACGAGGGAAATGAAAATTATGTCTACACAAAAGCCTGTCCACAAATGTGCAGAGCAACTTTATTTGTAATAGCTTTGAAAACAACTAGAGACAACTCAGATGTTCTTCAACAGGTAAATGGTAAAACCAACTATGGTACATTCATAGTATGGACTACTACTCAGCAATAAAAAGGGAAAAATAATGATACACACAACAACTTGGATGAACTTCAAGAAAATTATGCTGAGTGAAAAGAGAAATTTTTCAAAGGATACATTCTGCATGATTCCATTTATGTAATATTCATAAAAATAACACAAAAACGGAGAACAGACTAGTGGTTGCCAGCAGATAGGGCTGGGGAAAGAACATGGGTATGGCTATAAAAAGCAAGCCTGAGTGAATTTTGTGGTTGATAGTGATAGTACAGTTAGTGAGTATAGTACAGTTGAGTATCTTGACTGTCCTGTTTGTTATGCAGAATGTACACATGTGGTAAAACTGCACAGAACTACACACACACACATACACACACACACACACAAATGATTACATGTATACATTATGAAGTTTAAATAAACTCTATGAGTTGTACCAATGTCAATTTCTTAGTTTAGATATTGTAGCATAGGGTAAGCCTGGGGGAAGGGTGCATGGGACTTTCCTGCACATTTGTTTACAATCGCCTATTAATCTCTAATTACTTCAAAAATTTTAAAAAATATTTAAAATGAATAGCATAGAAAAATTGCAGCCAAACATTGAGAATCAATCTTGGACAGCTTTGCGGGATGACATTCACTCTGGGCTTCTAGAATTAGGGACAAAATTGATCATTTCATGCTTTGGAAAGTGAGAAAGCTTCTGGTGAACTCTTTTCTATCCTGAAAGGTAGCAGAAGTTAACCTCTTGCTGAACATATAGGATCTGTCAGCACATTATGTTATGAACCAATTAGTTAAGCAAGATGACTGCATAAGGGAAATATATCAAAACCATATCAGGAATGAAAATGGAATCCCCAACTATATCATTATAAAACAACTGAGTCTCAGCACTAAATGTCTTAGGCAAGTGATGAAGAGAAGGTATGAAATAGAAAATTTTAGCAATATCCATGGCAAAATAGATCATATTTTTATAAATATGTTATTAGAGGAAAAATTCCATGAACTTATCAAATAAATATAATTCATACTTTTTTCACAACCCACTGGTCATTTTCAAACCAGATTCTAGCTAAAATGTGCAGTTTCTCATGGTATCTGATAAAAAGTAGTTCTAAGAAATGTGTTTTAAGATCATTATTCCTTATAAAAAGACCCTGAATGATGTAACTAGTCTACATATCTATCACTGAGTTCCTGTCAGTATATTAAGGAAGTGCCTCTGGAAATAACTAGAGTGAAAATAAAATTTGTTTAGCTGCATGCATCAGAAGATATTCAATATTATCTTAATTTTTCCACATATCTCTTTGGCTCATTGCTGCACCAAGATAAATGACGGTTTAATAATGATAGTAAAGGGGCACCTGGGTGGCTCAGTGGGTTAAAGCCTCTGCCTTCAGCTCAGGTCCTGATCCCAGGGTCCTGGGATCAAGCCCTGCATTGGGCTCTCTGCTCTGCAGGGAGCCTGCTTCCCTTCCTCTCTCTCTACCTGCCTCTCTGGCCACTTGTGATCTCTGTCTGTCAAATAAATAAAATATTAAAAAAAATAATGATAGTAAAACATTTGGCTTCTTTATTAAAATAAAAAGTACAAAACAAAATAACATACTATCTATAAATGTGTCCACAAGTACTAAAAACATGAAGACATGCATGTAATGATGCCCACCAAATTCAACATAGCAGGGAGAATTTGATTTGGTGTGGCCAAGCAAAATACTTACATGAGAAATGTACAAATTCATTACTTCTTAACCTGGATAATAGACATATATGGTGTCTATCTTATTATTTCTTTTTTACGTGTCACAAATATTTAATAAATAAAATAAAATTCTGTATTCAAATTCTTCTCCTTCGAGATTGTGACCTCATTCTTGCTCCAAGTGTCTCTACAGAGAAGTCTGAGGTTCATCTCGGTTTTTTTGACTTATGAAAACTTTTGAAATTTTCTTTCTATTGTTCTTAAATGTCACCATAATGTGTCCATTTGTGAATTTTTCTTTATTTATCCCATTTGACAACCTAAGAATCTTTCAACGTGATTTATTTAAACTTGCTTTAGTTTAATTTCTGAGAAATTATGCATTATTATTCCTCAATAATTTCCTCTCCATCCAATATTTTCCTCTCCTTAGTCTCTTAATATTTTGAATTTTATGTCTACTAAATTTCACATATCTTAACTTTTCTTTTATATTTTCTCCCTCTTTATCTTCCTAATTCTTTCCATGAGAATGTCTTGACCTGATCTAGTTTATTCATTTCCAGTAGTAATCATCCCAGTTTTTATCCCATCTGTAATTTAATTCTAATTATTACCTTTTTATGGTCAATTTTTCCACTGTGTGTGCTTTTTTTTTTTATAATGGCTTACTTTTTCTTTATTTTACCATGTATTAGAGGATATATTTTATTTTAAATTTTTGATCTGCCTATTTCACCTAATCTTATTTGCTCATTTTCTTTACTCTCCTTTAACATTTTATTTATTCTCCTTTATCTGTCCTTCAAATGTCTGGCTCCTTTTGGCAGTAAGTACATCTTCCCCTGTGGGTATCTGGTATCTTAGCTGGTAATGTGGATAGTGTAGAACAGCATGTGCTATTCCTTGTTTGGTTATGGTGGGAGGATTGCATCACAGCTTAGAATCCACATTCTGGACTTGATCCTCTCTCTTCTGTCCCACTTGCTGATCCCCAACTGGTAGTACTGCCCCTCAGGGAACCTCTGCTCCAGCACTGCTCTTTCCCTAGAGCCTTTCTCCATTGGTTTATCTAGAGCTCAGAAGAGTGGGCAGAGGAGGAGAGGGGAGCAGGGATTTCTTAGAAGCCTGCAGGGCAGCTTAGGCTGCATGGCTTTGAGCCCCTCTAATGTCACTCTGCTGGTCCCAGTGGTCCAGGGCAAGGCTTAGTGACTTTACTGTGAGTAATGAGGGGGCAGGTAAGCAGGTGGATACCACCACAAAGTCTGATCAGGATTCCAACACTGACAAGCAAGATGACCCAGACTTGACTTTATTTGCATTCGGTTTGTTTTGAGGAAACTCATAAGCCAACAATGCAAAGAATTAATGCAAATGGGAAAAGGAACATAGCTACCTAGGATAGCTCTAGTCCTTCATGGAAGATGTCCAAAGTCTGGTCAGCTACACAGTGGAGGAGATCCAGCCACAGCATTCCAAGGTCAAGATTCACTGTCTTTGCCATTAGGCCACATCCCCTACAAAGGCCTTTCTATATATGAGGCAATAGTTTGCTACACCGGGGCTGTCTTCCCACTTCATAGGGCCTACAGCAGTCATTTGCACCATATGATCTCTTCCTACAGTAGCAGGAACCTTAATTCTTTTCTTTTCCCCCATATTTGTTTCCCTTACCAGTCATTCAAGTGCAGACACTTTATTTATTTCTGTATCCCTGATAGTTTGCACATTGCAATAAATACTTGTTTTGTTATTATTACTTTTTTGTTTATGAGGAAATGGAGGAAAGTAATGGTTAACATGATAAATGTTAAACAGTTGAAAGCACAATTCACAAATGAGACATTTATTTGTGAAGCAGTTCCCATCTGGGGGTGTCAATCTTGGCATGAATTCTACTCTAAGGTAAGGAAAGGAAGGTGCTCCCCAAAACCAAGGGAGTATCCAAAGGTCACAACCAACTTAGGAGACGGGGGTCATCAGTTAGAAAAAAATTTAGGCCAGTTGTCAGGAGTCTATATAAAAAAGTGAAAGAGAAAGATAAAGTTAAGCTTGTTCAGGTCAGTTAATGTAATTGTGGGGCCTCAGTAGACTGACTGAATATAGGGGGGGAAAAAAGCAAAACAAAACCTGTCCCAGAGACATCTGAGGTGACCCTTGACCTCTCTTTTATCAGTGTGGGTCTGGGCTACGAATGAGTGGGTGGATTCCATACCTGAGAGAGGTGAGAGCAGCATCTAAAATATCAAAGGGACAGTGGAGAAGAAAGCCTCCCTTTGCACTATCTTCCTAATATTTCCACTCCAAGCCTCCAGGGCTCTGGGATGGTGAGGCAGTCCCTCTAGAAGCATCTGTGGGAGAGGTTATAGCCATCTCTTTCTGAATTCCTAGGTAGATAAGAAACTATTTTCCATGTAATGTTTGAAAGTTTTCTAATCTCTGAAATCCTGTCTCTGTGTTCAGATTTAATGAGGCCATTAACTAAAGATGCTTCATGTTTGAGAATTGTTTTTAAGGAACACATAAAAAATAAATTAAATGATGGGTATATACAATCAAGTAAAGGGTCATTACCCTCCTTTGAACAACCAATATACAGAAATTAATAGGGATTTCTCAGTTTAAAAATATTTTCAAGGAGCAAGACTAAATTACTATGGGAAAAATGAAAAGTTAATTAGTTATTTTTGACTTGTGCAGGGCTTGATTGTTATGCGATCTTTTGAGGTCATCTTTAGAAATAGGGTACTCATGTGTCCAAGGTGCAAAGCCCATCTGCTTGTTCTTGGGGTTCTAATTAACTTCCATGCCGGTTTGATTAACACTGGCATTTGTTTTTCCTAGTGGAAAGCAGCCACTGTATGAAAGAGCTTAAGTGAGTCACCTTTTGTTAGCAGGTTTGACAATCACAGGTTTTTTACCTACATGGCATCAAATTTTTTTATCTGGACTTTGAAATACATGACTTTTCTTAGGTATAAAGAGTTAGATAAAATGCATGTCTTTTTTATTTCTTCTCAAAAAGTCAAGGGACACTATTACGATGTTTCTATGAAGATACACATGAGAAACAATATAAAATGGGTCATTTCATTTATAGTTAATTCATTATATTAATATTACAATATTAAAATAATCAGCATACTTTATACTTTCAATGTCCACCTAGATAGCATAAACAACATCGTGATCTCTGACTTTCTGAACCTGTCTCTAGGGTTCTTCTCTCTCCATCTCAGCCCCCTGCTCCAGTAGCCCTGCCTTGGGCATTAGTGTCATCTAACTGCTCTACAGAAAAACCACCAAACACTCTACTCTCTAACTACAGTGACCCTCTTCCCTTCCAGCTAGACAGGCATGATCAGTGTCTATAGTGGTTCTTAGGATGAGATACAGATGGCAGAAGAGCATTTACAAGAATATTTTGGTAAAAAAGAGAATAAATGAGATTCTGAATCAAAGTGGCAGCTATGAGAAGGTGAAAGACCAGAATAAGAAATACTGTATAGGCAGAAGAGTAAATTCTGCCTTATTTGAAGAGCTCATTTGAGGAGCAAATGTGGAAATTGAGGGAAAAGAAGTGTATTAGTCTTCTTATATTGCTACATGACAAATTACTTACTCCAAACCTAGTGACTTAAACAACATACATTTATTATCTCTAGGTTCTTCAGGTCAGAAGTTTGGACATGGTTTCGCTGGGTACTCTGCTCAAGGTTCAGAAAGCTGAAATCAAAATGGTAGTGGAGTTGTATTTCATCTGGAGGCTTGACTAAGGAAGGATCAACTTCCAAATTTCTTCAGGCTATTGGGACAATTCATTGGGTTATGGACATTGGGGAGGGTATGTGCTATGGTGAGTGTTGTGAAGTGTGTAAACTTGGCAATTCACAGACCTGTACCCCTGGGGCTAATAATACATTATATGTCAATAAAAAATTAAAAATTAAAAAAAAGAAAAGAAAACCTTGGTTAAGGGAAACAGAAGCCAGTAGAGTAAAGAGGAAAGCAATTAGAAATCTAAAAGTAAAATAAATGTCATGTTGTATTTGAATAAAAATGACTAGAAATATTAGGAGAAAATGGAAGAAAGCAGATGATACATTGCATGCAAGCCAGTAGGTTTTAGACTTAAATGTACAGAAGGGGCCTGGGAAATCTTCGTAAAGACAGGGCACGTGGGTGGTTCAGTCCATTAAGCATCTGCCCCCAGCTCAGGTCATGATCTCAGGGCCCTGGGATTGAGCCCCATGTTGGGCTTCCTGTTCAACAGGGAGTCTGCTTCTCCCTCTCCTGCTGCCCCTCCCTCCCACTCACCATTCTCTCTTTCTCAAATAAATAAATAAAATCTTAAAATTTAAAAATGCAGTTTCAGATTCCCAGGCCCAATTGTCAGAGATTATGCAGTGAGAACTATGATTCTATTGTCGACAAGCACTCCAGGTGATTACTAATCAATATTTCCAGAAAGTTTGTTCCAAGGATTAGTAAAACATGTACTTGTAAAATAAGAACAGGATGAAAGGAAAGGATGCAGCTTTCTTAGAGAGTCCATCACAAAACTGTAGTCTAAATACTTCCTGTAAGAAATATTAAAGGGGTTTTGAAAAATTCAGATTCTTGGACATTACTTTAGACCTATTGGCTCTAAATCTGCATTTTAATAAATTTCACAAGATATTTTTATGCCCTATAATTTTGAGGCCAAAGTGTGGTAACTGAGCTGGTACATATCCTTGTTAATTGTCTGGAATGGGAGAGATAAGTATGGAAATTGAAAATAAATGTTTAGAATTGTTTATAACAATTCAATATTGCTGTGACATCCAAGTGCAAAATCAGTGATCTCATCTCATTAGGCAGTGCAGTGTATACACCAAATTGGGTGTTATACAACTCACACTTGGCACAGTGTTATAATGTGTGACATTTTAAG
Organism: Taxidea taxus jeffersonii; assembly: GCA_003697995.1. Classification (NCBI taxonomy): domain Eukaryota; kingdom Metazoa; phylum Chordata; class Mammalia; order Carnivora; family Mustelidae; genus Taxidea; species Taxidea taxus. Next base: position 47,104 of record ML108206.1, on the reverse strand, counting down.
ATTATTTCATTAAGCATAACCCAAAAACATATAGAAATGAGAGAAATAATCATTTATATTTTTACGTCTTGTTATTTTAAAATAATTTTAATTTTTAATCAAGCTTGTTTTAAAATTTATAACTAACATTATTAATTAGGAAAATAAAATTTGTATTATTTTTAATCCTAATTTACAAAAGATGAAATGAGTTTCACTAGACCTTTTTGCCAAGAAAGACATAGCTCTTCTAGATGCAGCCATAATAGCAAGCCAAATGATGATAGTGGAAGGATCTCCAAGAAAATGAAGATCAGTAGAATACATAATGGTTTTACCACAAATTATATACAATTCCTTATACACTGGATTTGATTTTTTAGTCAGAATTGGTGGGGAAGTGCTAAAACCAAGGAATATTATTTTTTAGTCAGAATTGATGGGAAAGTGCTAAAACCACGATATATTATTTTGGACTAAAACCATAGAGAAACATAGCAGAAAGAACATAAGCAACTTAAAATCAAAACAATTTTTTAAAGATTTTATTTATTACAAAAAAAGATTTTATTTATTTATTTGACAAAGAGAGTGAGAGAGCACAAGCAGGGGGAGCAGTAGAGGGAGAGGTTGAGAAGCAGGCTCCCTGCCAAGGAACCTGATGCGGGGCTCAATCCCAGGGCCCCAGGATCACGATCTGAGCTGAAGGCAGATGCTTAACCATCTGAGCCACCCAGTGCCCCAAAAACAATTTTCTAAAGAGTTTTGAATTCAAAAGCTGGTAGACATTCAATATTTCTCACTTAAACATTATACTTTGAAGACTTCTTGAAGAGCAGCAGTTTGGTGTACTATGAATAAAAATATAAATATTAATTATTAATATATAAGTAAAATATTTTGTCAAAAATATTTGTTTGAAGATGTTGGGTGTATCTGTGGCAAGGTGGGTAGCTCAAGTACCACTTTCCAGTTACACCAAAGCTCAAAAATTAGGAACTGTCTAATGGTAAGGAAAGAGACACAGATTCAATAAAACTAATGACTCAATTTTACTTGCAATTTGTTAAATGCACAGATATTGCTACTGTGGCTTTTTTTTTATTATAAATGCAACTCAGACATGAAGCTGATATGAAAGGGGTTCCCTTCCTTCCTTCCTTCCTTCATTCCTTTCTTCCTTCCTTTTTCTTTCTTCCCTCCTTCATTGTTCATTCATTTGTTCCTTCCTTCTTTCCTTTCCTTTTTTTTTTTTTTAGCCTCATTGCCAACAAACACAACTAGCCCTGAAATGTATAAAAGTAGTCAGCAAATGTGGTTTGGAGTGTAAGTTTTGTGTAGAAGTATTTTCTAATGGCACATTTCACAGGTGCAAGAACAGGAAAACATTTTGGCTTGTTGCCCAGATTTCAGAGCTTGAACAAAAGTATAATCAAAATGGAGCTTCCTTCATCAATAAAGTCTCTTCCTATAAAAAAGTTTTCAGCGGAAATAAACAGAAAGAGTGATGTCATAATGAAAACTGTGATGATATAAAGGCTAATGTATTAAATTTGAGATTATTCTCTATTTTATAAATATGAATGAGGCATTATATTTATTAAGGTAAAAGTTTTATTGAAAATGTTTAAACTAGGGGTACCTAAGTGGCTCAGTCAGTTAATCATCTGCTTTCTGCTCAGTCAGGATCCCAGGGTCCTGGGATCAAGCCCTATATGGGGCTCCCTGATCAGCAGGCAGCTTGCTTCACCCTCTCCCTGGCCCTGCCTCACACTTTCTCTCATTCTCTCTCTCTCTCTCAAATAAATAAATAAAACCTTTAAAAACAAAAACAAATATCTTTTCCCACTCTGTCAGTTGTCTTTTGGTTTTGTTGACTGTTTCCTTTGCTGTGCAAAAGCTTTTGATCTTGATGAAGTCCACAAACGTAGTGATCCAAAGGGGCACGTGTACCCGAATGTTTATAGCAGCAATGTCCACAATAGCCAAGTTATGGAAAGAACCTAGATGTCCATCTACAGATGAATGGATAAAGAAGATGTGGTATATATATACGATGGAATACTATGCAGCCATCAAAAGAAATGAAATCTTACCATTTGCGACGACATGGATGGAACTAGAGCGTATTATGCTTAGCGAAATAAGTCAACTGGAGAAAGACAACTACCACATGATCTCCCTGATATGAGGAAGTGGAGATGCAACGGGGGTGGGAGTTAAGGTGGTAGGAAAAGTAAAAATGAAAGAAGATGGGATCGGGAGGGAGAAAAACCAAAAGAGACTCTTAATGTCATAAAACAAACTGAGGGGGGTGGGGGGAAGAGGGGTTGGGTGAGGGTGGTGGGGTTACATCATATGTTTAAATAAAGCTTAAATAAAGTAAAAAAAAAAAAATGTTTAAACTAGGTAATAAAGTCAATCCATTTCCAGTTTGATCTGAATTTTCTAAATATGTGATTTTACAGCCAAGCTTGCTTATTTGCCTGAGACATTTCGTATTACTAATTATCTTAATACTTCCATGCAAGGAAGGAATGGGACATATTTTTTGATAGCAAGTAAAGTAAAGGACAAAAATGAAATCTAAAAGCATGAATGAACAGAATTTCTACAACTTGTTATAATAAGTTCTATGGTTTAACTATAATAAGCATCACCAAAAGTGTGATTTTCTTGATACTCCTTACCTTTAGAAATTTACCACCAAATATCTCATGCACTTGATAGAATATTGTGAATTTACTTTTTCATCAAAAGAAAAATACATAGAAATTTTCCATACATGGAATTTCATGGCTTTCGAATCCATTTCTTTTCATCTAAGCATAATTTAAATTTAACTGGAGCTTTATAGGATGAATTATTAAATCAGCTACTGATGAAAGCTTGAACATAAATTTTGAAAATAGACCATCACTTACTTCATTTTGGATTAAAGTTAAGAACAAACACCCTAAGCTTACTGAAACTACATCTTTCTCACATTCCTGTCGATATTCCTTTGTGAGCCCATGGTACTTATAGGTACTATGAAAGGATAATATAGAAATAATTTAGGTATGAATTATCTTCTATAAGTACATAGTAATCATACACTCTAGATTAGATGAATTAGGCAATAAGGAAGATAGCTTATTTTCACATCAAAGGCAAATTTGTATTTATGTGTTATTCAGAATGAATATATAGAGGACATGGGGAGTTGTTATTTGACTTAAAACTTTCTGTTCCTGTTTAGTTATGATTGCCAAATACTACACTGCTATTAGTAATATGGCTATATTCTATGTTAATCATTTACAGGCACATTTTCAATGCATTGTTTTATAATCCCTGTCACTTTATTTTGTTTTGATTATATTTATTAGGAATATAATTTTATGTTGAATCTTATATTAAAACTTTGCTTTGCATTTAGTAATGTCTTGGCTTTTTATTTTTATTTTTAACTCATATTTCATTTTTATTTTTAATCCATATTTATTGTATTTTACTAATGTATTAGTTGACAATAGGTTAGGAAATACAAACTGGTCTTTTACTTCACAGACAGTATGAAAAGCACTGCTCTAAAGTATTAATAAAGATACACAGGAGAGGCAGAAATATGAAGAAAAGAGAGAGTGAAAGACAGAGAGTCAGATGAAAATGAAGAACAGGTTCAGGAAAGAAAAAAGGAACAGGAGAAGTTGGAAGGGATGAAGGGGTAAAGTCACAAAGTAGAAGCCTAGAGTTCATCATCTTCCATTTAGTAAGTTCCAAGGAATTTCAAGGTTCAAGGTGTTGTCACACTTAAGGGAGGCTATAGGGTCATGATGATGGAGGTCAATGGTGATGAAGGTGAAAATAGTTTGTGTCACATCAGCAACATGGACAAAGCCTCTGAGAGAAATGATACTTGCAAGCCACGATAACAAAATGATAAAGAAAACGAAGAACACAAAGTTGTGGTTCTTGAAGCAAACAAATCATGTCAAGAATGGGGAGAGAATAGTAACCACTTGATGTCATCCACTTCAACGAAGGAGGGATTGTGAAATGGTGGTGGTGGGATAATGGTCTGGAGGAGCCTTCCAGAAATAAGAAGGAAGATGCTCCTCCTTGTACCTTGAGTGTAAGAAGTAGAAAAATAATTTACTTCCAGTGTAAGATCTGATATAAATGACACCTCCAAAAGAAATTCATGCTTCAGTTTCAGGGAACTAAAGCAGCACTTAGAGAAGAAATGCAGGTTGAGGATTTCTGTACTAGAAGTAACGTTTCCACCTCACATGAGGGAGAGGTAAGGAAAAGCCCAAGAGTTTATGAAGTAGATGTGTGGGGGGACACTGGGCAAGATGCATCAGCATTAATTTCATGTAGACTTAAGGATGGCTTCCTGAGATAACAGGTGAACAACATGGATGATAAAAATGCTGGAGTTCAGGAGAGGTTAAGAAATCATAGGAAATGTTGCCAAAGGGAGAGGTGAGTGCTAAGAATTTTATTAGTAGAAAATTTTGTGCCACCAAAAGGCCTTTAATAGGTAGAATGGTGCCCCCCACTAAAGATGCCTGCATCCTCAGACCCAGACCTATAAATATACTACCTTACATGGCAAAAGTTGACTGCAGCCCTGATTAAATTAAGGATTCTGAGATGGAGATGAACTTATCCTAGATCATCTAGGTGGGACCAATATTATCCCAAAGGTCCATATAAGAGGGAGGCAGGAGAATCAAAGTCAAAAAAGGAGAGCTGCTGATGGAAACAGACCAGAGTGATGCCATTGTTGGCTTTGAAAATGGAGGAAGGAGCCATGAACCAAGGAATGTAAGGGACCTCTAGAAAAAAGAAAAGGAAAGGAAAAAAAAGATTCTTCCTTAGAGCCTTCAGAAGAGGTAATAATGTTGACACTGATTTTAACCCAGTGAAACCCATTTCAGACTGCTCACCTCCAGAACTGAAAGACAAATGTGTATTGTCTTAAGCCACTAGGTAGTAATTTGTTCCAGAGCAATAGCAAATGAATACACCTCTGTTATGTTTTAATTAATATGTTTGATTATAATGATAAAACCATGATTTCCTCTTATACATATACACATACATGCACAAATACGTATATAACATGCACATACAATCATAGATTTGCAAAATCCTGCATTGGAACCAACATGTAAGACAGTACAAAATCAGACTATTTTACTTACTCATTTTCTTTGAATTTTTTTTTAAGATTTTATTTTGTTTATTTATTTATTTTAGAGAGAGTGAACGAGCAAGTGGGGTAGAAGGAGGGGGGAGCACAGAGAGAGGGGGCCAGCAGATTCCCCGCTTAGCATGGAGCCTGATGTGGGGCTCAATCTCATGACACTGAGATCATGACCTGAGCAGAAACCAAGAGTTGGATGCTTAACTGACTGAGCTACCCAGGTGCCCCAAATTTTCAAGTTTTATATAAAGCTGATACATTAAAAAGTTGCCTTCTATTTAACTAGTTAATCTAACTGTAATGAAAACCAATATTGACAGTATGGATGCAAAACCAATATAGTTACTCTCCTGATCTTAAAAGAACTGCTAAAGGAAAAGTACAAAGTACTCAAAATCACTTAAAAGAGAATCTTCCAAGGGGGGTAATTACAATACAATAACAAAATATTTCATAAGGCCATGACTCTTAAAAGCAAAAGTGGATAAAAGTCATTATCGAAAACTTTTAAGTCCCTTAGGAACTTACTGATTTCAAAAAATGAGCAGGGATGTCACTACAAAGAGAGAAACCCAAGAAAGAAGCTTCGCACAAACATCTGTTTTTACTAACCTTCTTGTACAGCAATAAAACCCTCGGTTGTCCCAAGGCAAGACCTTAGGAAGTGCCCACCAACAGTTTAAACAGTCATTACGTATGTACTGTGTTCTCATCTCTGCCCTAAGGAAGTTCAACAGCAACCCAGTACTTTTTTATTTACATGCTTATTAAAGTCACACAGGTAAAACGTTTCCAAATGTGTTTTCAGAACACGTTTTATTTTAGTGCTTTCAAATGTTTTGAGGATAATTGTTAGAGGGATGAAAAAAATATATAGGAGCTCAGTCTGAGAATAAAAATCTGTTTTGGCATTTTAAAGTCTAAAGACTCGAGAACTGCCAAATGTTTGCTAATCAAGAAGCAGTAGAAATTCACAATCAGTCCCCAAAATATAAAACAATTCTATTCACTGTAAAAATATGTTTACTGCACTTACTTACCGGCTGTTTAGCACAAATGTTTTTTGTCCCAAAGTGGAAAAGCTGGCAATTCTTTAATTTCCAAAGTGCTCATAGAGTGCAGCTGTAGATATACAAGGCTTTTGTTAATAGTGTATCCAGGTACCATTTGCTTCCCTTTTGTCAGACATCGCCTTTATTTGAAGTCAACAGAAGCCCTTTCCCTTTTCCCTCTGGCACCATTTGTAGTTATTGTGTTCTCGGAGAAAGCACAAGGCATCAGGGCATGGACTGATTTTGCTCTGAGCCCATTCAGATGCAATGTTGACATTTTGGGGGTAACTTTATATTTTTTGCTTTCTAATGCACTATAGCCTTCAAAAATAGCCGAGAGTATTGCACTTGGGACTCATCAACATTAAAATATCTGCTACCCGGAGTAAAATTCCAACAATAACTACAGTTTTCAACAGCTCAAAGCACACACCTTAGACTTGAAGGAATTTCATTGTCCTTTCTAAAAGGCAACTTCTTTAGTTGAACCATAGTCTCATCTCCCTTATTGGATCCCAAATTTCCTTTTGAAGTATGAATCTTAGGAGATCAGTGGATTAGTGCTTGCTAATACAGTCTTGGTCTCTTGGTCTCACAATAAAAGCACAGTCATCAGGAAAAGATTGCCGTTAATGTATAGGAGTAATGACTCCAGGAATCAGTAAAATCATTCTGTTGCCCATAAAAGTAAATAAAGATTATGACTGTCTTAATTCCTCCTTTGGAACAAAAATGTTTGGTGTTCAAGAAAGAGGAAAAAAATAGTAAAAAGGGTAAATTTTTTGTAAATCCCAATATTCAATGAATACCATATGGCACACAAAGATTTTAAAGGAGAAAAATGGTAAGAAAAAGGCTTTAATGGGTTAAATGTGCTCTTGGGCAGTATAAGTGTCAACATATAAATCACAGGAGCATCACCATGTTACCTTGGTTCAGCCTCTCAGCAAAGTAGGCACTAGCTAAAGAGATGCTCAGGGTTCCTTCCAATGAGAGGACCTTTCTCAGATACCCAACTTTTTCAGCTTGGTACCCCTTTCAGGAACTCACATTTCACTAACACCTCTTGAAATACTTCAAAAACTAAACCGAAACAAAACAAAACCAAAAAACCCCACCAAAATAATCACTATAGAAGTCTTACAGACTATTACCTAGACTGAGTATCAGATCATCCAAGAGTGTTCATGTACCTGATTAGCAATATTCCTCTGAGTAAAATAGGAAGTTGAAAAGGATATTTGATGGAACAGGTATTTTGGGTACTTATTTCTGAGGCCACTTTAAACTTCACAATAACCCTCTAAGGGAAATGAAACTCCTATTAAAGCCTTAATTAAGTTAAAAGAACTCTAACAGGAAAACATAAAAGCCACATAGCCACTGCTGACTCCAGGCATCAAGACCTATAAAAAAATATCTATGAAGCAGAGATGGGGCTGGAAAATTCAGAGATGTATGGATCTAAATTTCTGCTCCCCCCCTGCATTTTCCAGCCCCTGCACTGGTGCAAGACTAAAGACTCTAGAACATTATGAAGCACTGATCATTCACCAATATGCTATGAATATAATTTCCCATCACTTTTTTTCTTCTAGGCTTGGAAGCTTGATTATAATGGAAGATTTTATATGGGAGGTATATCAGGTCAGTGTCCATAGGTCAGGAAGGAAAAGTTTTGAAACTAAACACACTTCCAGTTATAAGATGATTAAATTCTGGGGATATAGAGGCACCTGGGTGCCTCAGTCGACTGAGCATCTGACTCTTGATTTTAACTCAGGTCATGATCTCAGGGTCATGAGATCAAGCCCAGATGGGCTCTGATCTAACCACAGAGTCTGCTTGGGATTCTTTCCCTCCTAGTGCATGCTCTCTCTCATTCTCTCTCTCTCTCTCTCTCTAAACAATAAAAATAAAAATAAATTTTCTAGGGATCTAATATACAGTATGGTGATTATAGTTAGCAATGCTGTATTATATACTTAAAAGTTGCCAAAAGAGTAGATCTTAAATGTTCACAACACACACACACACACACACACACAAATGGTAAATATGTGAGGTGGTGAAGGTATTAGTTAAAACAATGGTGGCAATCATTTTGCAATATATAAGTGTATCAAATTAGCATCTTGTACACCTTAAACTTACACAATTTTACAGGTAAATTATATCTCAAGAAAGCAGGGAAAAAATTAATGGAGTGTATGTTAACATGGTCCAAGAAATATATACATGCAGAAAGCAGATATATTCAACAATTACTTAATATTCTGACTTCATTTTTCTCGAATTTTCCTTAAAGATAATTAACAAAACACATTTCCAAAAAGCAATGGGATATTGAAAACCTACATTTGAGTAGAACCTGCACTCAGCCTCTTGTTTGTGTACACAAAAGTGGGAGAAGGGGAGGTGGGGGAAAACAGAGGGGAGGGATGTGAACTCTGGTTGTGATTGAGGGCTAGACACCTGATGTGTTCCCCATTTAGCCTTCCAACTAATGGATCAAATGAGAAACTGTTTTGGTCTGTTTCAGAACTGATTGACATTTTAATTATTCTACAGCTGGAAGTGTTAATCACACTAGAGAATGAGGGAATAATTCCCAGTTGGTAAAATTTCACACAATACCTTGGCAGGCACCAACATGCAGATAGTTTAAATCATTTGTTGAAGAATAAAAAAAAAATCAATATTTAAAATCCCTTCACAAATTAAATTAGTAACAGTAGATCTATACTTAAAAATCTCAAGTATGGTCTGCACTTCTTATTTTTGACTGTCAAAGAGTTAAAACATTTTGTGAACCTAAGGAAATTGCAAATTTAAATATAACTAATTTGAATAGTGAGATGATTAAAAGGAATTAAGATAATGAATTAGCTTTGTTTATAAAATATAAACTTTATTACTCTCCAAACTTTCATTATTTTTATTAATAGAAGTCTCCCTCTGAGAAAGTCCATGTTGCCTTTTACTTACATATCTCATAAGACATGTTTAATTCTGAGAAATATTTGTTTAAGTTAGTTCTTTACATACTTATCTGATCAGAATAATCACCTAGAGTGTTATTACAAACTCTTTTACAGCTTCTGATTTGACAACTCTGGAATGAGCCCTGGGAATCTGAATTATCAAAATGGACCCTGGGAGATGCTTAAAAACAGACAACTTTGGAAAATACTGGAATGCATATTTGTATTTTTCAATTAAGCTTCATTTAGTTCTATTTGTATATAGAGAAAAATCTGGGTTTTTTTCCCGAATGGTAAAAGATAGAGACAACAACCAAAATTTATTAAAACACAAAATTTCTGTCTAAGGGATTAAAAATAAACTAGAAATATTTTCCATCAAATTCTAATAAAAATTCTAGTTTTGACATATAATAAAACTTTTGACAGTCAAATGTTTTTCAGTTTTTAACTCAGCTGTAAACCTTGAGAATGTGAGTGTGTTTCCCTTTTAACAAAAAGAAAAGTTTCAACGGAAAACACATTCTGAGAGGAATATTAACTTAGATGTTAACATTTTGCCTTCAAAGCAACTTTTTCCTAGATTTTCCTTAATCTGTATGAAAGTGTCAAGCTTCAAAAATAATTATAAAGATGTTTTGAATCCATATGAAATACACAGCAACAAGGATGCCAGTGTCCCTGATTAACTAGGGAAAGCCTTCAAGGAAAGGATGGAGCTGTCCAGCATTTAATTCTATATAGTGTTACTGTGCACCAGGTTTTGTTCTGAGTAAAAAAGCAACCTCAAGGTAGCTATTAATATTATTATCATCACTATAATTCCCATTTTACTGATGTGGAGATGGAAATACAGAGAAAATTACAACTTTACTAAGTCACTAATTAGCAGATCTGGAAACTGAACCTATGAAGTCTGGCTAATAAAAGTAAGTAGATCTTTACCTCTATGTTATACTGCTCCTTCATTTTTTATCTTTTTTCTAAATATATTAATAAAATACAATCATCATTAAGTTAGTGTCATTCATTATCCAATAGACTTTTTTCCCCCAATTTGGGAATAGAAATCTAGAAAAATTGCCAGCCCTCTACAAGGCTGTGGAGGGAGCCATGCCATATCAGACACTGTCTGTGATATTCAGCAAGCTGCTTCTGCTGCGGTAGCTGCTGTTTTGAGATCTAGCAAGGGAGGGAAAGAAAGTAAATAGAACTGACTTCCAGAACTAAAGGTTTAGAAAGATATTCTCAGAAAGTCTTTGCGTTGTAAAACAAATGAATCTGGCTGGGTTATTTTTCAGAGATCTCTTTAATAAACTGATGAAGCAGAGACTAGACTGGTGGTGATCCCAGGACTTGGAAAAGATCACCTTCCCATTCAACACTCATTTTGTCTTTCCCATTCCTTTGCTTCAGCTTTTGTTATAATAAAGATGAAATGGCTTCTTGATCTGTAATCTAACTTTTATAGGAAAAAATGATTTAACAAAATTAACTTCATTCTTTCTCTAAGACTGATGTTGCTTTATTTCAACAAAGAAGTAAATCCAGCCTTACTTTTCAAGTAAGACTTACTTTGAAATAAGAAAATAGTTCTCTGTGGACATTGTACATTCTGCTTTTTGTTGTTGTTAAGAAAATTGAAGCAAATTGCCTCTGCTCTAGGTTGTGAAGCTCTTAAGCCCTTGGGTTGCTGATTTACAAGCTTGATGTCAACATGCTGTATCTTTTTATATCCCGGTTTATAATCCAGTTGTGCAGGCCTCTTAAGCTATTAAGACATCATCATTGACGTTGCAATTTGTGTATATCTTTTATACCTCATTAAATTCTCATCTTTCTAGCTCACAGCAATAGGCTTCTGGCCTAGGCTAAAGCATAATCTCATTACATAATAAAAAATGTAAAATCATCACAGAGAAAGTTGATGGTTGAAATTTTTACCCCCAATCAACTGATTTATTGGTGATAATGGCTTTATAGTCAAATAGAAATTTGTCCATGGTATAATTCAGGTAATTTCTAAAAGAAAAAGGTTAGCATCCTTGTCAGTAAATCTTTCTGTTATTTTTTTAAACTATATAAATGGCACATACATTAACAGTATGAACTGTTTCTCTACAAAATTATAAAGTTTTAGATTTTCTAGGAAATGAGTACATTTATAATCGATGCTACCTTCTCACTTCTGCAGTTAATAACTCAAAAAGACAATTCTTCCTTTTCAATCTTATGATGTTATGATGAGGAAAAATGTAGCAACCAATTCCAGACACTAATGATTGTTTGGAATTTTCTCTGACCTGGTGATTAATCCCAATCCCTGACTCAGTGCCTCAGACACAGTGGGAGGCCAAGAAGGATCTGTTGGCTTAAAATAACCCATTCATTTAACTCAATTACCTGTTACCTAAAATAAAAAAGCACTACCCAAAGTCCACAGGAGGGAAGAACAATTAAGAAATTAAGAGATTCATTAACTGTCCTTGTATACTTCTATCTAGAAAGCTATTCATCTGTTTGATTAAGCATGTATACACACACCATGTATGTTTAAAAGTAATCTTGTAGAACATCTAGGGAGCCTGGATTCTTTATATGAAGTGGAAAAAAGTTGGATTCTCATAATAACTTGAAATAACAAATCTCTTTTCACACATAAAAATACTAGTATTAATAATAGGCACATAAAGAAAACTTCATTTAGTCTCTTATAAGAGAATGTTTTTCTAATTTGGCTATAAAGTGACAAATGTTTGTCTTAAGACTGACCTTGTAGTTCCTTCTTCTAACTACAATAATCATTTTAGTATGTTCTAACTGTGAAATATTTGTAAGATATTAGCTATAGCTTATATATAAAATATGGTATGTACCAATCACAAATATCTAAGAGGTCTGCAGCAATGGGTTCATCTAACCCTCATCTGCCTTATGATACTGACTCAATCTTTAGAGTAGTGGGTAGAGTAGAGAAGAGAAGGAAACTTTTCTTAGGAGTTGTAAAACCATACTCTGAGAGTCTCAACTCCAATCTGTCTTGCTTCGGTGCATACATAGATTACAGCAAATAAAATATGGGTTAAATAAATGATAGAGAAAGTCAACAAAATAGAAACATTTGGCAAAGAATAAATCAATAGCAAAGAATAAATATCTGGCTAAGAATAAATGCCAACCTCAGACAGATTAGATTTGGAACAAAAAAGAGTAAAGAAAAAGTAATGTATTCTTTGCAGAATGGTTCTTCGTGAAAAATGTTTTTCTCACTTTTTTTTTTCTTTTTCATTGCTTCAAACCCAGATTTAGTTTTAGACAAGGACCAGAGTTAAGGGAAAACATCAGTTGGCTGCAGATAAAACTCTTGTGATTCCTTTGTAGCCAGGCTCAATCCCTGAGTGTCTAGTACATACTACAATGTCAAAGATATAACAGCCAATTAATATATTTGCAAAATTAAAATGCAATCTGTATCATGGCAAGGAAAAGTCTACTGCCAAAAAAATTCAACCTTTTAGCAAGTTGATCAGAGAGGCAACTCTCCTGGCACTGGAGTACCATTTACCCATAAATCCTATGGCATTTATTTTAACACAAGAATACCAGTGTTTATGTGTAGGGGGAAATTTGATTCACACATCTGATTTGTTTCTGTCTTGATAATAAGGGCTACTTTATGAAGGTCACAAAGACAAAGAGGATTTATAAAATAGCTGCTTATTAACTATTTAAAGCCCTGTTTTCATTATAAATTGGTAGAATCTTTTTCTTAGCATATACAATTTTACTATATACATTACATTTTTTTCTGAAAGGGATCTAACCTCTTAACATTTGTTTGGCTTTTCTTCTGTTAGCTAGTATACAAAGAGTAAATATGACACAGAGGGCAGGCACCTACAGGCATGAGCCTGATAATACGTGGCATATGGATCTCAGTCATGAATGAAAGATAATACCATTCTTTTTTGAACTCGATTATCCAAGCTCCTGCTATTTGTATAACTATGGCATACTTCATCTCATAAGGCACGAGTTAATATACTCTTAAAATATTGTGTTACATGGTAATAATACATACACATACAATCACTGCAAACTGAATCCACTCCTAACTAGGGAATATATCAGGAGTCATATGACTGAAATGTACAAGTCTACTGCTTATAGTTTTCGTCTTGGACCACTTGCAATGAAATATAAGTTACAAACAAAGCAGATACAAGTACTTCATGTTCTGAATAGAAGGTAACACACCTTTTGGAATTCATGTTGATAATAAAAGAACTGAAGAATTCCATGATTGGTATCTGGTGAAAGTGAGGAGGGAGAAAGTGCTACCAGGGGTATGTTTTATTTCTGAGGGAGAGTTTTGAGAAGGTGAGGGAGTAGAATGTGCTCACATTTCTCAAGGGCTAGCTGCGTTTTTGATTGTTTGAACATGAATAGGAATGACTGGTTAGCGTCAAACTAGTAAGCCCCCATGGACTGGGAGAAACTGCTGAGATGCTGCTCTGTATCCGGTTTCCACAAGTATAGTATAAGTGAAGGAAGTGATCTCCTAACAAGACAGGCACTGAATTTTCTAGAAATTAAACAAAAGGTCAGAGGAAAACAGAGTCACTAATGAGTCTGAGAGCTTAGTTACAAATATTTAAACTCTCCTGTAGTAAAGTTAGAACTGGTCCCAGATGTTAGAGCAGAACTGACTCCATAGTTGGGATAGGTGTAAGGAAAGAGTGTTTGAGATAGAAGAGAGTCTGAACTACTGTTAGCTTCATGCTCAACTCCTTGCTTTCCTTCCTGTTTGAATTTTGGACCAGTTCCTAGCACTTCACTGAGATCATGTCTTAATTCTAAAGCAGTAACGCTTTTAAAATGCATAGGGCAACTTGGTATAATGAGTGTGTCAACCCCTTTAAAAGGAAAAGGATTTCATCTACATGCCCTAATTTTAGGGGGGAAAAAGACTTGAGAGATGACTAAGGCAATGCTAACATTGGGATGCTTTTATTTCTGAGTGATTTATCAGAATTTTAGCACCCTTAGAAAATGAAAAATAAAAGAATAGATCTTTTGGTAAATATTTCTTGAGGACATAGGAATGTGCTGGGCACTGAAATAGAATAGTGAGCTGAAGAGGCATGCTTCCTGACCTCAGGAAGCTCACAACTCAGCAAGGAAGGTAAAGAAATAAAGAGGCACAAGGATAGGGAAGGAGACAACAAAGAGTATTTTAGGTAGAAAAGACATGATGTATAGAGGTCTAGAAGCACAAGACTGTCTGATAGCCTCCCTAGAAGAGCTGAAAATTCAGCCTACCTGAAATTAGAGCATGGAACACTTTGGGTGAGCATTAGAAGCTCCAGAATCAGATGGTATCAAGTCACATTCTAATTAATATAGAAGTTGGAATGGAGTCTAGGCATCTTCATTTTCTAAAGCTGATTCTAACAGTTAAGAGTTGAGAGTCTATTCTTTTTTTTAAGATTTTATTTTATTTTATTTATTTGACAGACAGAGATCACAAGTAGGCAGAGAGACTGGCAGAGAGAAAGGGAAGCAGGCTCCCTGCTGAGCAGAGAGCCCGACATGGTTCTCCATCCCAAGACCCTGAGATCATGACCTGAGCTGAAGGCAGAGGCTAACCCACTGAGCTACCCAGGCATCCGAGAGTCTATTCTTAACAAGCTCCTTTTGAGCCACGAAATTCAGTTCCTTCAGTTAGCTGCCTTTACCCTCACTATGTGGCTGTCTGGACCTTGGTGAGTAGATCCAAGAAAAGGCGGGAATGAGATCCTAAATGGTCCTTCAGCCACCGTGGTACCCTAAAGTTTCCACAACAAGACATCTTGGGCCATATATGCCCCATTTCCAACCACATCATTTTAATAGGAATCCTCAAGCTGGTCATGATGCTGATACTTCCAGGACTACTGAGAAGCACTGGTTTACACATTTGAAATATGACACAAATATTTTATGCCTTTAAAAGGAATATTTATTTTTTAGAAATTTTAACTGTTTTTCATATATTTCATTGGAAATTTTAAAATGCTGATTGAAAGAAGCAACTATAGGAAATGTAAAGATTTGAAAATGTAAAGATTTGAAATGTAAAGATTTTCTTTCTTTATCCTAAAAACACTTTCTCTTTCTGAAAGAAAATTATTTTTTGGCCTTTCAATTGAAGGGATTGCTTTAGGAACAACATTAAAATATTTAGCAAACATATTCAGTAATAGATTTTAAGAATATCTGTTATTACTCTTTTCCAAATTTCTTTCCATGATAGTGAAAACACTTAATCCACGCAGGGGATTAATTTCATGTAATGTTTTATGTCTTCAAGCCGAATTCATTTTTTCACTGGCATTGAGCACAATAACATCTGCAAGCCATTAAAAGGAAATTCTTTTGGAAAGCACTACAGTTTAACTCTACTGAATGATCTTCACTTGGAATAAAGTCATTCTTATGTTTCATGATGTTCAAAAGCAGTTATGACCTAAATTAATAAGAATGAATTTTATTTTAGTCAATGTATTCTAAACCAGGTTTCACAAACTATTTTTCTAATATTTACTATGTTCTTTAAAATCTTCTAATATTAATTTTATATTAAAATTAGGGAATTCTTTGAAAAAAAATTATCCTTCACCTCACCAGCTAGAAAATAATTCTGTATAATAATAACATCTAATCATTTTCCACAATACAATATATTGTACATAGCTAATCAGAGCTTTAAGAAGGAGCATAGGCAAGAAAGCCTGTTTTCCCATACATTTCAAAATTAATTTCAGAGCTCTATAGATTATAAAAATATATGCATGTATCTACAAATATATAAACACTCCCACAGAATATGTTAAAAGTTACATATACAGAAGTCTAATAGTCATGTGGCCTATATAAAATTAACACTCTAAAAATAAAACACTAAATTTTAAAAATATGGTCAACTTTTTTGAATCTCTTTTCCTTAAGAAAAAATAGTACTAAAGCAAGTGAATTGAGTGAATCCTTCTTGTTTTTTAATCTCATATTAAAATCCTTATATCCCTAAAATCTTGCTTATATATTAATTTTTGTCCCTCTTTATATACCAATTGGAAATGAACACAAAAAGAATAAAAAGATTTGAGAAGAAAATGTAGGGTCCCTGGGTAGCTCAGTCAGTCAAGTGTCCAACTTTCGATTTTGGCTCAGGTCATGATCTCAGGGTCCTGAGATGAAGCCCCTCGTCAGGCTCTGTGCTCAGTGGGGCATCTGCTTCTTTCCTTTTCCCTCCCTCTCTACCCCTCTGTTTATGTCTCTCTCTCAAATAAATAAATAAATCTTTTTAAAAAGAAGAAGAAAATGAATTATCTCCCTTTCCTACACAGCAGAAATCTATATACATATCATTTCAATAAATCATTCCATCATTTTATAGGACACTGCTCAACTTCAGGAGCATTAATAAATGATCCAAGCCAAAAACTTGCTTACTTGCACAACACTCAGACCTTCTGAAGTCTTTCTTAAAGTGCACTGCAGTCTTTGACTTGTACCCATTTCACTGACCACTCAGGAAATGTAAAAATTTTAATGTAGGACTAGGAAATATGAGGTCAAACTAAGGGAAGGGGGAAATGTTCAAATTCTGTCAGCATTTGATATTCCAGGCAAACACGGACACTCAACCCGTAGAAACATATATTAATTTATTTAAAATAATGGAGTCCTTTTTAACTATATTAGGGAGTCTTTTTTTTTTTTTTAATTAGGGAGTCTTGACAGTGCTCCACCAATCCTGAATCACAAATAGAGAAAGAAATATATATATATATATATATATATATATATATATATACACAAATAAATAATTACCCACTATGAAGAAGTAAAAATCCTTATAACCCTTTCACCATGGATCAACATCAACTAATTTTTTTTTAAAGAAAGTGTTTAATTTTTCCTTAGACCTTTCAGAGAGAAGAGTTATGGACATCTTCTTTCCAAGGAGAAAGGAACAAAACTGTTTTTGTGATAAGTGAGAAGTATTTTATTTTACCTATCTAAGATTGTAGTTTTTCATAACAATACCACCATCTGCTGGAATTTAAGAGTATTATTGCTGAAAGCTTTGGAAGCCCTGGGTTGCATTTTTACAACTATTGGCTTTACTGTATAATTTTTAAACAGCACTAAGTGACTATTTTCAAAGTGAAGGAGTTTAGTTACAGAAGCAATCTCTCTACCCAAGTCACACAAACTGAGGGGGGAAAAAAAGAATAACTTTAACTTTCTCCCCTCTATATTCATTTTAGGACCCCCCCCAATTTATTAATATACAGAATAACCCATTAACTCCATAAATAGCCATCGATTGTTGACTACATGCTAAGAAATGGGCTATACATTAAGGACACACAGTTAAATAAGATACTGGTCTCCAGGTCTTAGTCTACTGGGAGACCCAGACCTACCAATAAACAAGGGTATGACAACGTGGGAAGTGCTATCATAGAGCTGAGGTCTGGGCCCTGAGGCTGGAGCCAGGAGCCTTTTCCCTCTGCCAGACTGGGATAGCACCTGGATGTAGAAACCAGGGGTAGGGAGTTCTCCTGATGAAAGCTGTATATTTTGAGTCTCGAAATCTGAGCTGGAATTTTTCAGACAGACAAAACAAGGACAAATATATTTTGGAGAGCTTGACAAGTACAATTTAGGAACAAATCTTTCACACTGCAGTCACTTGCACGTACTCACAACTTTACTTACTTATTCTTTCTTTCATTCCATTGATGATTTTCAACATCTTTAGAGGCTAGGCTAGGAAAGAGACCAAGAGACATCTTGATGATATGTATTACCCAGGCCTTCAAGGAAAAGGAGAAACACATTTCTAAGTAGTCACATAAAATAAGTGTGATCATTTCATCTAACTCTATTCAAAGGGGAAAAAGCTGAAATGTCTATGATAGCAGGGAATGCTCCAAATAATTAACAGTTGTTAAATTAATTGAACAAAGAGGCCATTAGGCTAAGATGGATCTAATCCTGTGGAGTCTACATAAGCAAACCAAAATTGAGGCCTATAAATTCTTCAAGTTAGACACCTGAAACTTAAGAGAGACAACTAATCACAAATAGCCAGCGAGGCTTTAAGCTATAGCCAATCAGTGATTTATTCTCTTTGCTTCTATACTTTATGTGTATGTCTTTCCCCTGGTTCCCATGGGTAGAGTGCTCCGAACGCTTCAGTTTGGCACTGCCAGATTCAGATCAATTTTTTGTTCAAATAAACTCTTAAAATGTTTTCAGTATGCCTCAGGTTATCTTTTAGCAACATAAAGGTTTTGAAAAATAAGTTTGCTTTCACTCCTTAAATAAGACAGGATGGTAAAGGTAATGAGCTGGACATCTTCAGTCAAATGGGCAGGGAATGGATCAATTTCTACACTAGTTCTGTGACCACTCAAGGTTCATTAATCTCTCAAGAGGCTCAGTTTCCTATGTTGTCAAATGGAAATAATGGTACCTGTCTCACAGGGTAATTGTGAGGTTAAATAAATTAATAAATGTAAAGTGCTTAGAACAGTGCCTGGCTCAGCTAGCCCTTAGAAAAGCTGGCTATTTCTTTTTCCTTTCCTCCTCTTCATCTTCTAACTTTATTTAGCTAGACAGAGCACTGATTATTCAGAGGGATGCATCAGCAAAAACACAGAGGGGTGAGTTAACCATCACGCTAGCCTGATAAAGGAACTGCAAGGGATCAAGTAACCAATCCAGACCATCCACCCATGTCCCCGTCAGTCAGCAAATACTAAATGTTCATTTTTTATCGAGTACTACCTCCTGTGTTATAACATGTTCTAGGTGCTGGGACTGAAAAATGAGCAGGTTTCAGGCAGAACCAAACAAATGAGTGGCTAATTTTGTCTGGTTAGAAGTTTGCCGAGAGGGGTGCCTGGGTGGCTCAGTGGGTTGAGCCTCTGCCTTCGGCTCAGGTCATGATCCCGGGGTCCTGGGATCGAGCCCCGCATCGGGCTCTCTGCTCAGCAGAGAGCCTGCTTCCCCTCTTTCTCTCTCTCTGCCTGCCTCTCTGCCTACTTGTGATCTCTCTCTCAAATAAATAAATAAAACCTTTAAAAAAAATTAAAAAAAAAAAAAAGAAGAAGTTTGCCGAGAAAGGCTTCATGGGAAATCTCGTATTGAGCCCTTTTAATAGAGGAGTGGAGAAGCTCAACCAGGTATCTTTGCGGGGAATTGAAAGGGATCCCAAGCATCTTGGTTCAAAAGTGTGAAATGTAGCTTTGGTGCATGGATTTTAAAGAACCTTTGCATTAATGTAGAGAGAGAGAAAAAAAAAAAAACAACTATCCCTTGGCTTGGCACATGAAGAGCAATGTACGAAGTCAATATCAGATTGTCTAAAGAGACCACCTCTGGGAGCCTAGAAGCCACTTAATAGGGTAATGAAATGGAATGTCCTGCCTCTAGATAACTTTTTCCTGTTTTGAGAAGTAAAGACCAGCATTAGATGGATTCTTGTACTCCAAATGTTGAATTCTATCTTCTGAAATGAAACAGCTACATATAGAAATTTTAGTAAAAGGCATAATACTGCTATTATATCAAGTGAGCCTCACCAACCTTAGGTCCTTTCCAATGCAGGTTACATAAAGTATTCAAGAATGCTGAGTCACACTATAAATTTTATTTCTAAATATATCTTCTAATGTGCCCTCACAATAAATGTATTTAATCCTATCTAAAAAAATATGCATAAAGGCCTAAATTTGCCATCTCTGTGAAAACTGTCCTTTTATGAGAATCTTATTCTAGCCAGCAGTCATGTTCCTGAAAAACAGTAGAAAAAGTTAAATGTGGATTCTCATTTGTATCACACATCTAAAACAGTAACTCTTCATGATAAATTTACATAATCCAGGGGCCAAAAGGTAAGAAAGATCACATTCTGAGAAAGATTACTCAAGCCATGCTTTGAAAAAAGAGTTCAAAGCCATTGAGACAAAAACTAAAAGGGCATTTAAAATGGAAGCATGGTGTAGTTTTTCCCCAAGTTTTCATTTAAGCATATGGCTGCCCTTCAAGCCATGAAGGAGCTTACATATCTCCTTCCATCTCATTGGTAATTGTTGGCCCTTTTTTCTTTTCTGACCCTCTGCTGAGTTGGAACTTTCAGTCAGTTTGCAACTTAAGTGTGGAGTTGCCATTGTCAGGGTTACAAGCAAGGAAGTGGGCAGGTGGCGGCCTCATTGTTCTGCTGGCTGACTTAACCTCTGGGAAAGTGGAAGGCTTGAATCATCCATGGCTTTGAAATCACCCCACTCAACTTTATCATTCCAACAACAGCAGTTAAAGGAAGTTTGTCATTATCTACCCCCTTTTCTCCTCTGTAGAGTAGCAAATATTAGAAGCATCAGAGACAAAATTCAGACCAGTAATAAATTAACGAGGCTCTCGCTACAAAGAAATATAAGACAATAAATAGGAAATAAATGGCTGAAAGGGTTTTCTCAAGCATTAGAAATCCAAGAAGGCAGAATGCACAAAAGAAGAACATAAAGAAGAGAGATACAAAGAATAAATGCAAGGCACCATGGAGGGGGCTTGTGAAATAGAGTCTTAAAAAAATACAAAGACAACCAAAGAAAGAATTAGCGTCATGAAAAACTCTGGGGGAAAAAAAAGAACCAAATCAAAAAGGAAAGGAAAAGTATAAAATTCAAAGAGAGAAAGGGAACATTAAAAGATGCCGAACTTTCACGTGAGGCCACTGCACCAGAAAGCCCTGTCTTTCTGCCAAGACTTTGAAAACATAAAAAAACCCTCAAAATGTGTTGTCATTAGGCATCAGACTAAAGATCCAGAAGCCTTTCAGTTACACTTGCTTTTAAATATCATGATAAATTATGCATCTATGACACAGATTGGAATGGCTTGGCCTTCAAGTAATCAATAATTTAAAAACTATGAACATGAACCTAATCCAAATGGGAGTTTCAAGGTTGTATGCTAAAAGGATTCATATCATTAGCAAAAAAGGTGTGACCAGAAAACTATTGCCCTTCCCTGATAAAGAAGAAAGAACAGCTTTAGCATTTGCTTGTATATAGAACACTGAGATATTTCACCTGAACATTTTGTGTTAAATGGTCAGCTGAATTATTCATGATTTCCAAAACTTTTCTTTTTTTAATTTTAAGTTTTCCATCAAGGCTCTAGAGCCATCAGCTACCTGATAGCCCATAGATGATTCCCATTTCTTAGAACAAAGTGTGAATGTTGGGCTAGCTCCACTAAGAAAGGAGTAAGAGTTTTTAATCCTAGCAACATCCAAGATAGGACGAGACATTTTTTTTTCTAATATGCAGATGTGTCATGTAAAGGAAATATGGTGACATTAGTAGTTATTTTGCAGTTTCTGTTTCTGTTCAAAATATTTTCCTACAGAGTTAAAGAGAGTTAAGCTGTTGCCAAGCGATATACAAAGCAATTGTTACATTTATGTGAGATGTTGTATAGACTTTAAATCTGACATTTGAAATTGCTTCTAATTGAAGAGCTGCAAGTTGTAGTTTAAATAATAAAGCTTTTCCATGCACAAACTCTTCCTGGGAAGCTAGCAAAGTGAAGACACTTGTTTCCCTTCCAAACTAACCTCTGCTATCTTCTGGGATAATAGCCTTCAAAATGTAATTTTAGGCCCAGTTTTTTTAACCAATCGAGTGGGAATCCTATCTTTAAGGAATTTTTTTTTAATTGACTCTGAAATCGAGTCACAGCCAGTACCATTATTTCAAAGCCATAGGCATAGACTAATAGGGACATTGTAAACTGGCCTAACAACATATTTGTGTGGATTAAACCAGTCTTTCTTCCTTTACTTTCCCAAACATAAATCTCTCAGCTTAACTGCTTGAGTGCAGGTATGGTGATTTTCTCTGTGTCTCAATTTGCAGCAGTTAAAATTCCATTTAACTAGGGCATTTTAGCTGCTCAATATTATACTGCTGCAATTGCTTTACAGAAATTATGTAACTAGGGATACAGTGATTAAAATTGATATTTGACTTAATTACAGGGTACAGTAGTACATGGATATTTGATTGTAACTTAATGGAAAACAAGATGCTTTATTTGTAGCAATTTTCAAAGCTTTTATCCTTACAGAAATTCCCTTGTTAGTAGCTGTTGGGTCAAGTCTCAAGCTGCTGACTTTCTTCAGAAGGAATACAGAAGAATGTACAAGAATATAAAGCTAATGATGTAGTTATCCAGCTACATATATTAAATGTTTAATATATTCCCTTCTAAACAGCATCTTTCTCAATGAATCATCTTAATTCTATTGCACTTAATGAAGTAAATAGTCAGCTGACACATTTTCATGGCACTATATATCAAATAGCAAATATAGTATGTAAAATATGAAACTAATAAAGAAAAAAATGGAAAGGCCATGGCAACAAGAAGGTAAAGTATATAATCATAACTAATATGAAATTTAATTGACAAGTATATCTGCAAGTCATCCTTACTTCAGTAACAAAGGGTCTGGTTCTAGGGGTACAATTATTTTCTTCTTAATCATGTTTCTTTTTCACAAAACCACATTTCAAAGTAGTGTTTTGCATTTAAAATATAGTATTTAAACTTCTGGTTAATTGCTTCAAGTGTATACTTCTAAAATATTTATTGTTTTAAACAAGTAGGTCACTATTAACAATACTTTGGTTTGGGGAGCCCGGGTGGCTCAGTGGCTAAGTGTCTGCCTTCCACTCAGATCATGATCCCAGGGCACTGGGATGGAGACTTGCATTGGGCTCCCTGCTGAGCAGGACTCCTGCTTCTCCCTTTCCCACTCCCCCTGCTTGTGTTCCTGCTCTTGCGCTCTCTCTCTGTCAAATAAATAAAATCTTAAAAAAAAAAAACCTAAAAAATCATTTGATTTACAGTTTCAAATTCTGCCAGTTATCCTAACTTTTGGAGCACAGAGAATAATAAATACATCTTAAATAAATTCGAATATGGATTTATCTACATACACCTAAAGCACTTTATTTAAATTGATACTATAACTCTCACAAATTTGAAAGAATTGAACTGACTTTAATGGGGTGAAAAAAACAAAAAAACAGAAATAGGAAGAACAACTTTATTCAGTAGGGGTTCTGGTTCAAATGAGACTTCACTCTGGAAACATATTCGACTTCACTTTTCTATGAATCAACTTAGCCAGCAGCCTCAAGTATAAAAATACATCTGAGAAAGCATCTGAAGAACCTAAACAGATGTTACAAAGTTGAGTGACCATCTGCTGATCACATATTTACTTTTATACAGAGTTCTAATAAGCATTATTACCTGGTCCTTCAGACTCAGTGTATTATAAAGGGTAAAAAGAGTAGAAAAAGAGAAGATAACAGGTATGGTCATGGATACAGCATCAAGAAATGGACTTGACATTGAGACAGGAAACAGAAACTGAAACAAATAATTAAAAACGTTTTCCTACTTCCCAACTCTGTGACTCTGGTCAATGTACTTAATCTATGTGGGCCTCAGTATCGTCATTTTACCCCATACATACTTTATATTACCTTACAGGACTGCTGAGGATTAAACGGAACAACATACACAAAGCACTTTGAATAGTGCCCAGAGCATATTGAGTACTCACTATAGTATTAGTTATAAAATGCCTGAGTCAGAATTAGAGGCAAGTATCTCTGCTAGTACCAGTAACCCAAAGGGCCTCTGTTAACCTCAGGAAAGGAGTGCTGATCTTCCCATCGCTTCCTGTGATCACTCTATGCCATAGTGGCTTTTGGAAACTACAGAACTCTTGTGAAAGAAAGACTTGTGATATTGTGATTTATAATAATAAATATATATTTGATCTTTGTCCCCATTTCTGGCACAGAGCTCCTGAAACCCTTGGAAATTCCGAAGTGTTGAGAGCAATAAAGGTGTCTTTTATTATGTTAATAAAGTGATTTTGGACCTACCTTGAGGATGGGAGGCTGCCAGAATAGCCTACCTTATGCTTATAGTCCTACCCCCTCCTGACCTTCAGGGAGGGGAAGGAGTTAGAGGTGGAGTCAGTTGTCAAAGGCCAGTGGTTTTATAATCATAATTATGTGAAGGAGCCTCCACAAAACTCCAAAAGCACAGGGTTTGGAGAGCTTTCTAGTTGGTGAGCATGTGGAGATTTGGGGAAAGTGGCATGGCCGGAGAGAGCATGAAAGCTCCATGAACTCTCCATATACCTAGTGCTGTACATCTCTTCCACCTGGCTGTTCCTGAGTTATATACCCTTTCATAATAAACGGGTAATCTAGTGAGTAAAATGTTTCTCTTAGTTCTGTGAGCTGCTCTAGCAAATTAATTGAACCTGGGGAGGAGGCTGTGGGAACCTCTGATTTCTAGCCCACTGATCAGAAGCACAGATGACAACCTGGAGTGTATGTGCGTAGTGGGTATGAAGGCGGAAAGTCTTATAGGACTGAGCCCTTAATTTGTGAACTCTGATGCTAGCTCTATGCAAATTGTGTCAGTATTGAGTTACACTGTAGGATATCTGGCTCGTGTCTGAGAATTCGGTGATGGTGTGAGAAGAAAACCCATATTGGAAACTGGTCCCTGAACCTTGAGACTGCCTATCTGACTGCTGATTGTGTTTGAGCTGATAAGGTAAAGCTCAAAGCTAAGGGGGGCAACACATGCTATTTTAATTGGTGTTGCCCAGAAGCAAGCTCTGGGTTGAGGATTCCAATGGAAGTTTATTTATTAGGAAAATGAGCTAAGGAGAAGCCAGTAGGGTTATGGGAAGTTGAAATAAGGGAAGGGTGAACAGCTAATGAAAGGGGTATTATTAAACCCCTTTTTACAATTTTAGCTAACTGGAGCTTGATCATTACCAGGGACTGAGTGTAAACAACTGCCTCAGAGTCAACCCACCTGAGGGGAGAAGGAACTGAAGTGTTTGTGCATCCACCCCATCACCTGTAGTTGAGAGAACCCTCAGGGGACTTTAATTCACTAGGACCTTAGCCTGCCAAGCAGAGCAGGTTCTGGTGTTAAAAGAAAGTCCGCAGCAGTTAGAAGTCACAGAGCTAATTTACACTGCAACAGCAAGGC
Organism: Taxidea taxus jeffersonii; assembly: GCA_003697995.1. Classification (NCBI taxonomy): domain Eukaryota; kingdom Metazoa; phylum Chordata; class Mammalia; order Carnivora; family Mustelidae; genus Taxidea; species Taxidea taxus. Next base: position 21,734 of record ML108206.1, on the reverse strand, counting down.
CTTGAGGAGATATGAGAGGAGCAGTCAGCTCCTTGTTCAGATCTACCTATGCCCCCCGCCAAGTTCACTCCATCCTGAGAAAGAGTTTTCAAAATGGTAACCAGGCACAATTTTGAAGGAAAAAAAAAAAAAAAGACTTTTGATTGGGATAAGTTCTAGTGCCAGCTGCTGTAGTTAGCCTTGAGACTACAACTGACATTCATCATATTTCTCCTTTATGACCCATTCTTGTTTCTTTTCACTTTCAACCAACACTTCTGCCAGTCTAATTTGCTATCTGTTGGGATAGTTCAGAAAGAGGGGTCTGAGCTGCAGGTATCCTATTACAGCTTCTGGTGGCTCTGATTGCTCATTTATAGTTATCAGTGAACATGCAGGCACTAAAATGCGACCAAGCGCATCTCTAGACATACTCCTCCATGTTCATACTATGCAGTATGTAGCCACAGTACTTCCTTATGACATTCATGGTATGCATACACCAGTTATTATATAATTATAACAGTATAGGAACTTACTCTTTGCCTACTTGCCTACTGGCAATAATAACTCTAAAATGAGCAGCTGGGGCACGTGGGTGGCTCGGTCGGTTGAAAGTCTGCCTTTGGCTCAGGTCATGATCCCAGAGTCCTAGGATCAAACCCTGCATCAGGGTCTCTGCTCAGTAGGGAGTCTGCTTCTCTGTCTCCCTCTGCTTGTCTTCCCCACCTTGCATGCTCTCTCTAATAAATAAATAAAATCTTTAAAAAAAATTTATTTATTTATTTGACAGATAGAGATCACAAGTAGGCAGAGAGGCAGGCAGAGAGAGAGAGCAAGAAGCAGGCTTCCTGCTGAGCAGAGAGCCTGATGTGGGACTCGATTCCAGAACCCTGAGATCTGACCCGAGCCAAAGGCAGAGGCTTTAACCCACTGAACCACCCAGGCACCCCTAAATAAATAAAATCTTAAAAAAATAAAATGAGTGAGCAGTGGTTATAGCTTTAGGTAATCCTAAAGCCTTACTCAAAGGGGCAATTCCCTGAATCTTTATTGGGTTTTTCACCCATGTTCTGACACAGGTCCAGATTATTTATAATTTCCTAGTCAGCAGGTATGGTTAATATTCTGTCATCAATATATTGTACCAGTATAATGTTATATAGGATGTCCAAATGATCAAGATCCCTTCAGACTATACTGTGATAGAGAATGGGACAATTAACACAGACCAGAGGCAAGATCAGGAATATGCAATGCTGTTCTTTAAATGTGAATGTGAACTGCTTCTGAAACAGGAGTTTCTTATGGGAACTGAAAGCACGTGTTACAGGATGCATAGGTACACACCCAGAGGCAGAGTCTGTGTTTGATTTGTCTAGTAAAAACCCATAAAATACACAACAGCTATAACTGGAGCTACCATTAGGTTAAGTTTACAATAGTCTATTATTATCTACCATAGGATCTGTTGTTGTGTTTTGTTTTTTTTCAGGGACTATACAGGTTCATTAAGCAGAGATATGATTAGGATCACTATCTCTGCATCTTTGAAGTCACTAATCTCCGCCATTCCACTCAACATGCACTTAGGGTTGCTTATAATACACCACTGTGGTTTGGGGAGGGACAGGCAAACAGTTTAAGAGTTTTTTTCCAACTGCTAAGTATATCCATCTCAATTAGGCATTTAAGTAATAAGGAAATGACCACACATAAGGCCAAAGAATCATATTGCGTGCATTTTGAAATAGACTTGGTTCTTTATCACTGGGCCTTCATACTTCCTCACTCTACCTAAGTTACTATAGCATCTTGGATCCACTGATGTCAGTTCAACAGTTCTTTAAAAATCTGGATATTTCTCTTTCCACAGTGAACAATTGCTCTAGTAAATGTCCATAAATATCTTTATAGAATAACTAAGGACCCTTGGTGTGTCTTTAGATAGGGTACTGACCTTCCCTTTCCTTGGCCCTAGGTTCAGATCTGAAAATTGTGCAATAGATTATAATTTTTCTGTTACAGCATTTTACTCACCCACTATGTAACAAATTACCCACAAGTGCCGGCTTAAAAGAACAAACATTTGTTTTCTCACAGTTAATGGTGGGTCAAGAATGTAAGAGTAGCTTGGTTTTGAATCTCC